>JBCEWC010010900.1:0-17201 GCA_038996855.1 Solanum aculeatissimum
CCTACCATAAGGAGGAACTCGGGGACCACCCACAACTTGTGCCTTAAGATTTGCAACTCTCACACCCAAACCTTGGCCTTGATGGAATCGGCCATAACCATCAAAATCATATATCTCAAGTTCTACAAGGTCACCGGGGAATGCTTCATTCAACACAGAGACAGGAAAATCCCGATACACTTTCCCGGAAACAGTAGACTTACCCATGGGAGTATACACCGAATTTAGAGTTTCAGGACTCAAACTAAATTTAACAGCCAACAGAGAAGTCACAAAAGATAAATTTGCAGGCATAAAGAGCATAAAACCTATTGTTCCTAGCAGCACCACCAACCAGAGCTTTTGGTTGCCTTTGATCACCGGAAGTTGTTTGATCCTTCTTCACATTCTTTGGACAATTAGAGATCTTGTGATACAAACTAAAAAACTCATAGAAAGCACTTGTCCCTCTCCTACACTCACCCATCTGACTATCAACACATTGACCACAATGAGGAAATCGGGGACCACCCCTAACTTGTGCCTGAGAAGGAGGCACCCTTGGATTAGCAACTCTCATATTTGAACCTTGGGCATGTTAAAATAGACCAAACCCACTACCATCATTGAAGTTAGATAACCCACCATCAAGACAGGCCCTCATACCTCATGCACTCTCCTTTCCTTAAGTTTCTAACCCTCAATTTGTTCGGCATAAGTCATGAGCCTTGAGATGTCCATATCTCGAATAAGCATACTCGTACGACACTCCTTCACAACTATATCAAAGACACCACAGCTGAACATGTGCATTCTTGCACGAGGTCAGATGCAAGCATTGGAGCATACTTGGAAAGCTTAGTCAAATTTGAGACCATAATCACTCATAGTCATACCACCCTGTCGGAGAATGATAAACTCGGTCATTTTGGCTTCTCTAAGCTCAAGAGGAAAGAACCGATCAAGGAAGGCCATTTTGAACTCTTCCCACCCAACCTTAACATCAACCATCCTCTCAACTAGCCATTGGTTATACTACACTTAGGCCACGTCTTTCAATTGATATCCGGCTAACTCGACTTTCTCTTCCGAAATCACCCCCATTATGGTCAACACCTTACTATGTTTATCAATGAACTCTTGAGTATCTTTATCTACATTCGAACCATAGAACACTGGTGGGTTCATTCGGGTGAAATTCCTCACCCTAGAAGCCAGAGTATCAACATTCACGGGATTGATTGGCTGGGCTTGGTTAGCCACAACTTAGGCCAACATGGACACCAAATTTCTGAACTCTAGATAAGATACTTCTTCCTATACCGGTGCCCGAGGGGATTGTTCCTCAAATTCTAAAGCTTGACGGGGGAAGGGAGCTCTTCTGCGAGGCATGTTATGAAAGAGTGACAAGAACATCAAGAGTTTAGGGAAACTTATAAACAGTACAAGGCACGACAAAAGGGACAATGAAGAGACAAGTTCTTATAACGTCACCATAGCCTCTCACTCATAGGTATGGCGCACATCACACCCATGAACGAGACTCTAGTGACGTGGCATGTTAGACTCCGAGGATCATTTACAAACCTAGGGCTCTGATGCCATCATTGTCTCGACCCAGATGTGGGGCCTAGATGTGACATGGTGAAGGAGAACCAAAAATTCCTCGATCAAGCCATCATAGCATCATTACTCACATCATCGGTTTGGAAGCGTGGAAAAGTAAACACATAACATATAATTCTGGGGAAATGGGGCTTTGAACTCAAGCTATGGGGATGTTTTCGGGAATGGGATGAAGATGAATCACGTAGCACATAGCAAGTATATCTAAGGGGCAGGTAAGTAGGACTCAAGTTATGGGGGCATACCGGGTTAGGGGACTTTCCACATATGTACATTCACAAGCCTATAAGCATAATCATAAGCATAAATTAACATCATTTCCATAACAAATCCTAATAGTCATAATACCCAAATAACGCATAATACAACGTGCAAGAGTCTAGTGTGTCCAATATCGCCTCTACATAAGAAAGAGCGGGGCCTCGAAATAGTTTGGGGCTCACCCTCAATACATAGAACAAGCAAATAACTAATACAAGGAAGATAGAAGGTGCCTATTGCCCTTGAACAAAAGGGCTCACCACAAGCAATTAACTCCAAAGATTTCGCTCGTCATCCGTCGGAAGGTAGAAGTCATCACCGGTCCCTACATGGTTAAAACATGTAGATGAAGTATAGGTTAGCACAAAATTAAGTACTAAGTATGCGGGCATTCAATACATATGCCAATATAGTATGACCAAACAAGATAACAAGGGTACAAATGATACGAAAGGAGTGCACATAGCCAAAGAGGAATATATTATAACAATATGCCATGCCATGATGCATGAAATACAACCTAAGATCATATTATAGCAGGTATATTGCCTCAACCGACACCGGAGGAGACCCGAGAGAGCTACTACTTGGATCCGGACTACTTGCCAAGTAGATCCTTAGTCAACCCTTCAACAAGAGGATACATAACAAGTCAATCTCAATCTAGGGAGATATCCCATGTTGGCACATGGTTTGACTGAAAGGAGTATGGACCCTTGACGCTAGTCCACCCTGACTCTAATCCCTCGATACTAAGCTTCATCCCACGAGAATACATATATATATATCCATGCAAGCATTTCAAAATGGAGAGTTGACATTCTTTCTAAAATCATGCATCATAGCCCAACAAAAACATGAACAAATCCATATCCATACTTAGGCTAAAAACCCAACAAGAATTCCCATAATCATTTCCATATCAATGCAATAAGAGTAGCTCATCTACATAGCTTATCATTTCAAGCCTTCATAACATATAAAAGTGTTGCAAGCACCTAAAATGCTCAAAGAGCCATAACAAGAGATTATGTGATCACAAGCCTTCACATATCATATCATAACAAGAGGGTCATGCCCTTAACAAGAGTTTTATCATAACCAATCTTCAATGCATATGCCATGAATAGAAAATCATGTTCATGGGTAATAGAGATTCAAATATTAAAACCATAATTCAATAGGTAATTCAACATAATTCATGATAAAATCCCAATTCACAACATAATGCAATTTACCCATGCATATTAAACCATTAAAGGGATTTGCATATTGATCCTTCAAGAATTTCTATGGAGTTCATAAAATTCAAACTTAAATCATCATTAAATCACCTAATTTCTACATCCCACAACTCAATGCAATGAAATATATCAAGAATTACAAAAACAATAATTAAAGGAAGCTTAAATTCATAAATTAAAGAGTAGGGTTCTTGGGTATTCATGGATGGAAGGTAATACATTAATCAAAACCACATACCTTGAGTCTAATCAAGAGAATTGAATGGAATTGCAAGAGAGATGAATTTTCCCAAATTTCTTCAACCTTCATCAATGGAGGTCAACATAATTGAGAAAATTTTAGAGAGAATTTAGGAGTGTTAGAATGGATGAAAAAAGATTACGGTTTGATTTAGGGAAGTTAGGGGACCTTAGAAAGCCTAAAAGGGGCATAGGATCTAATTAAATTATGAATTAAAAATTAATGAAACGAACTAGATCACTGAATATAGTGCACAATGGAAGGCACACCGTGGCTGTTTACAGGTTCACGCTCCGTGAACCTGTCCACGTGGATTCACTTGGCCTCGACTTCGGCTTAAACTCTCAGAGGACTTTCTGGATCACTTCACAAAAGGGTCTCATGGATCGTGTAGCTGCACACGGACCGTGTACTAATCCATGGAGCATCACTTGGTCTGGAGTCCAGCCTCGAACCTTGGCCAACTCTCTGGATTACTTCACGGGACCCCTCATGGGCCGGGAAGGGTCATACGGACCGTGAGGTGGTCCGTGGGTCCACACTTGGTCTATGGCCTTGCCCCCAACCCCTAGGAGCACACTGGAAAAATGCATGAGCACTCACACGGACCATGGACTACCAAACGGTCCTTGTTCTAGCCCATAGACTCCATTCCAGAACCTTTTCCCAACGTCCTTCCAATTACGGGCAGTTTCATTGTATGGTCCATAACTTTCACGTACGAACACTAAATTGAGTGAAACTAGTTGTGTTGCAAAGGTAACTCAAAGATATTCGATTTAATATATATTAGCCCACACATATCATCCAGTACCAAAAGATACGACTATTCAAATTCCATTCCCAAACCGGCCTTACAACTTCACCAAATGATCCTTTTTTAATCCGGCCACTTAAATGCAACCCATGGCTACCAAAATTCAACGATGACCAGTTTAATACTAACCTTGACCAACCATTATGAAGTTCAAAAATTTTTGGGTCATTACACAAATAATACCGGAGCACCCTGTGGAAATAGATTGGGGCAAATAAATCCCTTTTTAAACAAGTCCTTTAATTTTTCATTCAACTCTTTCAACTCAGCTAGAGATTTTCGATACGATTTAGTATAAATGGTCTTAATGCTCAGCTCTGCATCAAAGTCTACCATATTTAACAATATCAAGTTAGCAATAATATCTCTCCCCATAAAGGTAACAACACACCCTAGTACACCCAATTCACCACTAAAGATTCACCTACTAAGGTGGAAACACAAATATGCTTGGCAAGTGGATCACACATAATATCAATATCAGAAACAAAATAAGCTGACATATAAAAATGAGTAGAGCCTAGATCAAATAAAACCAAAGCTAAAAGGTCGCATACTGGAATCATACTTATGATAACTATATCAGAAGATTCTATCTCAAATCTATTCGAGATAACATAGCAAACTCTATGGCTATATCTAGCCTGTGAACCTACACTGTCTCTAACTCTCTCAGTTCCACGACCTCCTCACGTACCTCCCCTCATGACTTGATAGGTGTCTCAGGATGCTAGTACTATGGCTAGACAAGCTGGTTGTGATCCAAAATCATGGGTGGAAGGTGCATGGTATGGATAACACCTTTCCAAATGTCCAATCTCATCAAAATTATGGTAGGCTCTAATCTCACACCCCTGAGATGACTAACCTAAAAAACCACCACGCCTTGCTAAAAAAGAAAGCTATCATGACCTACCTATGTTGCCTGAACTTCCCAACCTTGATGGCCCGACCTCTGGAACTCTCAATCTCATGATAGGCATCTACTAAACTACTCATGTCGATGGGGCCTCTTCCCACCTCCTTATCTATCATGTTTGATATGCTATATCAAGCAAGCATGATTGATAACACCCTAAAATGAGCCTCTAGCAAAAAATAAGGAAGTTGTAGCCTCTTGAAGATACCCTGCAATTCCCTTGGCTAAACAATGGATCATCTCAAACTCACTAGGGATGCTAGACAAGACATAGCTGGACATTGTACGGAATTTAGCCTCATAGTCTAACACTAACATAGAATTGTGCTGGAGCCTATCAAACTTATCGCTGCAGCTGTCTCGAAGGTTGTATGTCACAAACCTATCAAAAATTATCACTGTAAACTACTCCAGAGTCAATCGTAGATCCAACAAGTTGACAAGCCACAACTGACCTCCACCATTCCTTGGTGAGGCTGGTGAATTGATAAGTCGTATAAGAAAATCTATGTGACTCAAGTATGGTAAAATTTCACAGTTGGTCCTGGCACTCTGACAAGTAGTCATAAGATTTATCACCTGGGGTGTCATTAAATCTTGGAGGAGCTAGTCGAATAAACCTCTAAAAACACTTTTTCTCAGTTGAGGACATTCCTAGGCTATGAGAAATAGGTGGCACCATAAACAATGGTGGTGCAATGGATTGAGTAACTGCCAAACTCTGAAACTTTACACTTATCCCAGGCTGAGGTGTCTGAACTAGAGTCACAACTGCCACAAAAGGGTATGTTGGGGATGGAGATGATCTAACACGGAGCATAACTAGCTCTACTAGGGCTATAACAGGATCAACCAGTGATATAAAAATGAGTACCTCAATAGTAGTTGGGGCTGGAGGAGATCCCTCCAATCTAGAAAATAACCTCAATAATAACTCCTATACTACGGGTGTAAGGCCTAGATCTGAGGGTGATGAAAAAGGATTTGTGGGCCCCTCTGGCTCATATGAAGGCCCCATAGATGATCACCTCGGCTTCCCTCTAGGTGGAGCTATACATCTAGCAAGTTCTTGGACTCTAACTCTAGCACAAACCCTGCCTCAACCTTGAGTGAAAACTATATAAGCAAGCTCATTCTCTCCTACTGATCAACATGATCTATTAATTGACATCTGCATAAAAGGACTAGATTAGATACTTTTAAACTAGTTGATATGAAGAAATACACAAATAGAATAAAAAATAAGATCTTTCCGATCAAGAATCTTGTAGCCTCCAGAAGATAAGTGTAGACGTCTACCAAATAATCTGCAAGACTTAACTTGACACTCTTCCCTTAACTCATGAGCCCAACAAACCTAGAGCTCTGATACAAAACATATCACGACCCAAAATAGGATCACAACTAAAGAAAAATGAAATAAAATTGTAATATATATAATATAACATCAAATACACCAAAACTTGGAGTTATGAGTACAGGAGAATCTAAAACAATACTTAAGAGTAAATATAACTATCTCAAAAGAAATAACAAGATTGTCTTATAATATCTGATATATAGTCTAAATGAAAAGTAATAAAAAGGGAACCCAAAGATCTTCGACGACTCATAGTTTGAGCCTCACCACTAAGATCTGAATCGTATCAACCACACTCATGCGGAATGATCAACCACTCTGTCTTGAATTTTGTGTATGATTTATAGGGAGAAAACATAATAGGAGTGAGTACACAAAAATATACCCAATATGTTCAACCAATTGGGTAGTTGAAATCAAATAAGTATGCAATAATAAGAATAGTATCACTTGTAGTAAAGGTTTCATGCACAATATAAACCATACATATGTACCAGTATAATATGGTAACAATGACCATCATGGATGAAATGCATATGTAACGTACGGAGGCATTCGTATGAACAAGATATACGACAAACATTGATGCCAATATATACATCTACCTAGCTGAATCTACATGGTAGAACCCATGGGGGCCTTATCAAACCATATACCGGGTATGTCAAGTGTCACATTGGACTCTGGCATTGATGACACCTCGGTGGATACTAGCGTTGATGGAGAGGTTTATAGTACCACAACGTACTATAGCACTGATGATACCTTTCTGGATACTAGCATCAATAAAGAGATATAAGAAGAAATACATGCTAGTACAAAATCTATATATGTATAGTAACGATAAAATTATTTGGCAAGCTCTATCACTACTAACCAATATATAGGAATGTAACAACAATAACATGTCTCGACGGACTCTAGTTCCACTAAATAATATATATGGATACATTAACAATAATAATTAGATATATGACAAATGTATTAAGATTTGGCAGACTCTGGCGCCACTAGACAGATCTCAAATAAAACTAGTGTCTCAGGGCTAATGCAATATAGATGCAACGTATGCCGAAATGAAGTAACAATATCTATCAAACATGATGTGCCTAGGCATACTCTATTGCCGATAACTAGATCTGAAAATGTGTGACTATCTCAAAATCACAGTTAAATACATGAAATAGTAGATGAATACATGTCAATGCAGCAATACGAGAAATTATATTCAATAGGACATTAAGATGAGTATGAAATAACCTTATCAAAACAGGCTATACCAAGTGTATCCCTTAATACTGCAGGGTCAACTGCTAACCTCTTATCATCTCCATAACATCAATAATCAAAACAATCTATCAAACTAGACTCTTCAAGTCCCACATTATCATAAAAGTATCAAAAAGGGTCTCGATTTATAGGATTTATCTTAATTCATCAATGATCATAATGTTCCGAAAATTCGGCTAAGTTGGATTTGCAATTACTTCAAGATTGAGTCACACCAACAAAAATAGTCAAGAAATTGTCAAGATCTCTCAATTATCACATAAGCATTCTCAATGACTAAAATCAAGTATCATAAAGGTTAGTTGAACCTACCTTGATACAAAAACCAAACTCAAAAAATATTTCAATCAACTTCAATCCTCCAAATGATCCCTGGATCGATCAATCACTATAAAGATAAGACACTACATATCAAAACAATCATTTTGATACCGATATTTGCAATTAGCATTACGGGAAAAAAGGTCAAAATTAGAGCTAAAATCTGAGTTCTCCAAATCTGAAAATTGACATTAAAATAAAGTTTTACTCAAAAAATGGAGTTCATGGGTTAAACTCCCACTAAAAACAAGCTTAAATAGAAGGAGAAATCAACCATTAAAGTTTAAAAATCATGGTTTAAAAATCCCCAATTTTGGACATTGAAGTCATTGAATTTAAGATAAAACTTCTGAAAAATAATTAATATAATGTTAAAAATACTTACCCAGCAAAACTCTTCAAAAAACCTTCTTCTAATTAGCCTAAATAGATTTGAAAATGGGTTTAAAATGGTATTCCTTGATGTTTATTCTATTCAACTAAAAGTAGTTCTCCACGAATGCTTTTGGGGACCCACGATCATGGAGTAGTCTTTAAAAATACCCTTTGCAATCACGGTGACCAACCCACGAACGTGGAGAGTAAAAGGTATGGGGAGGGGGTCACAAACATGTACTCCATGAACGCGAAGTGCAAAATAATCACCAACTCCATGAATGCAGAGAAGTAACATCACCTATACCATATAACAACAAAACAACAGTACCTAGTCCAATTCCCTACTCGGAACGGACTCTTGAAACTCATCAAAAATAAGAATTACAAAAAATTTATATGTATCCATACAAGAAACGTGGATTATAACTCAACAGAATTATTAAAAATCAATTTCAACGTCTCCTTGGCTCATCTACCAATACATATCGATAAAACTAGATTAATGCATCAAAATAACAAAAATGGCCCCCTGACAACTCCAAAAATTATTCCAAAAGCAATTGAAGTGTTAGTTTCACCATTTGGAACAACTGGAACTATCAGAATTCTGATCTGAGCTTTTGAAGTCTGAATGTTGACAAAATTCAAACTTTGATTTTAGATTTGGAATTACTAGAACTATCAAAATTCTTATCCGAGCTTCCAAACTCCGAATGTTGACAAAATTCAAACTTTGATTTTAGAAACAACTAAAATGATAACTTTGGACCTTAAAAACTCATTTTAGCTCCAGTTTCAATTCCACAACTTTCTGTAGTTCAGTTTAAAAACCCAAAAGCTAATGGAACCAATGGATCATAGATCCGACATCAAAAAATTAGAATTGTAAAAAAACTCAGTTTTCAATAACTTAAGCTTATAAAAAGTGCCAAAACTCATATTTGTCATTTTAAAACTCTGAATTTCAATTCCAACCATTCAAATAAGCCTAAAGAACCTTACGAAGGGTAAACCAAAAATTTTCACATATAAGGCCAAAAATAACCAACTAGGTTATTGCTACTGTTTTACTCACAACGTCTACAAGAACCCTTCTATCGATCATGTTCTCATTTACGACTCATAAAATCCCTCTTTCATACATTGACTTCCCATTTTTAGATTTTCACTAAGATAAACCTCAGACCACAAGGCTTGTATATGACCCGTAGAATAACCCACAAGCCGTAGATGGGTTGTAGTGTCTAGTCCAGAACTAATTTCCTATAACAATTTCTAAATTCAACGTTCCAACATACGGGGTGTTACATTGGTGCTCCGTGTGACTATTTTGATGATGCTCATGGGTGATATAAGTTCAATTATGCTATTAGAAGAAGTGTGGATTAAATAGATCTTAACCTATGAAGAGGTTTGGGTAGAGATTTTTGATCAACAAGTGAAGTGATTTAGAAACAAGGAAATTGCATCCATCAAAGTTCTTTTGAGAAACCAACATGTTGGAAAAGCTACATTGTATGTGAAGTTGGACATGATGAGACGATATCCTTATATTTTCCACTATACTCAAGTCTAAAGTATTGAGTTATCCCAAGTCCAAAGACACCAAAATCTTGAACTTTAGGTTCGATATCATGATACATACATGCATACTCATAAGATTACTTTTGAATGATAATTGATGTATGTAAGAACTTTATGAAAATTATATTTTATGTTGCATTACTGCATTCATATAAGGGTGATAACTATTTTTTCACTCTACTTAAGCTTGCTTTTATCTCATTAAAAGACGAACGTTCCCTAGAGAGAGATATTGTAATACCCTGTCATAACCCAATTCTAGAGCATAGGAAAGACATGGTGAATAGGGAACCTGAAGGTTCCTCTAAACAAACCTTGTAGCATACATAAGTACATCGTTGAGAACAAAAATAATTCAACCAATCATCAAGTAGTACTATGGTATTAGGACACACTCTATGGAAAAGGAAAAAAGGAATCTCCACCATTCAATCACAATAAGCAATTCTATGGAAAGGAGACATGAGGCGCACCTTATGGGAAGTAAGAGCTTAGGAATTTCACCATTGATCTAATTACATCACAAACAACAACATGTATGAGACAGGGACTAAGGTAAATTATCATAGATACAAGATTGTCACATGATACATACCTAACATATCATCTAACAATACCTCTAGTCACAAATGGAGTGATGGCCAAGACATGTCTCAGGCTCACACTCAAAAGTAAAATAATAAGAGTATCAATGCCTTAACATAAAAACGTTTTATAGAAGATGAATATTGCCCTCGATCTAGAGGAATCACTATAAGTTATATTTTTATGATCTAAAGTCAGCCACGTGGAGGATATTAAGGATCGTCGATCAGTACATGGTAAAATCATGTAAAATCATGTAGGCATATAGTATGTGTTTGTACTGTGGAATATACTAAGTATGCAGGTATGTCATGAAACGGTCTCATACCTTAGTTAATGAGGCGTTTCTGCATTTATCCCAAAGTCTACTTGATGCTAAGTTTAACTCTCATGGAATAATCATAAGCATGAATCATATAGTCATTTAATACATAGAGGTACTATACTATACTATCTTATAAGCATTTAGAACATTAATCATAATCATATGGATAATTTTTAAATCTTGTTTATGACTATACTATTGTCCTATCATCATCTCATAATTATATCTAGGTGAGAGAGTTCACATTTCAATCGTTCATTCATTCTTGACTTCAATAAGTCTAGTCCAATGCAATATATAAACATAAGTTTAATCATGATATGTGTAAACTTTTAAATAATAACATCTTAATAGGCGTAGCTCATTAAAAACCATCACCCCCTTTAAGTAAGCATTTTTCTTTCACATGCAAGTGTGTTATGATAGCATAAAAAGGAGTTATAATTTTTACCATACTCTTGCAAATCATTTTCATGACAATACTTGGACTATATAATAGCATAAGTTCTTGTCAATTTAGCCATAAACGTGAGATCCCATAGTAATGTGCATATTTAATATGAGAGTATACCATTTCAAACCATAATTTAAACAACCCATAGTGAGGTTCAAAACCCCATAAGTTTTAAGACAGGGAATTTTCCTAAATTCATCAATTCATGTAAATTGATAACAAACAATACATACTTATTTTTCTATAATCTTAATGATTTAAATAAAAATATAGCATTTAGGAAATGATTTTAAAAATCCATTTAATAAATCATCAACACAACATAAAAATTTAAATACTTCTTTAATTCCAAATGATTTCATACATTTAAAATCAATAAATGTTAATTTCTCAAATGAATAATGCATATAAGTAGGTTTGAGTTGAAAAGGCTTTTGGACCCCATACATGGAAGGACCCACTGATTGAGAAACCCACATACCATAGTGCAATATAGAGAAGGGAGTTGAAGGAGTCTTGAATTGGATGAAGAATTTTTAGAAATAGGAGTATGTACTTAAATGGAGGATTTAGGTCCTCTTCCTTGAGAGAGAAATTTGAAATAAGTGAAAGGGGAATATTATTAGGGTATAAAATAGGTTTAGGAGGGTGGATTTAGGGAAAAGGTCGAAATAAGTTTTAGGAATGTAAAAATATCATCAAAAGTAAAAAAGATATTTTAATGAATTGTGACGGCAAATTTAGGGCTCTACGGTTCCCATCACCGAACCATTCATACACACCACCGAATGGGACCTTTATATCACATAAAAGGAATGTTTTTTAGGGTTCTCAGAGCTATCGATGGTAAGCCAAATACATTTTGCAGACTAAATCACCCCATTGAATTTCACAACCCATACAAGCCTTGGAAAAATAGCCACAATGTTTTACTTTCAGGTCTGGTTATGACAAAATTAGATGTGTTGATAAGATAATTCAAAGGAATTTAATTTTATAGATAAAGGATCACCTAATTCATTATGTGCTAAGGGACATATCAAATTTAAGTCGACCCTTATACAAACATATAGAAAAATATAGCCGATAGGAATCCTTTGGACTTGACTCGATGTAAGAGACCTTTTTCACCCTAAATTATATGTAATACTCTTTTGATATCTAATAATACATCCTATAATTTTAGAAGTCATCAAGTTGGGTCTATACGTGTATGAGAAATGATTTTGCCTTTATCGTAAAAATCAGGCGCTTCACATGCCCCGTAAGTTAAAAGGTCAAAATATAGAAAGAAAGTGAAAATCTTGTTTCTAGTGTAGTGATGTATGAGCACCAATGTTAAAGAAGGTGAAGGGCAAGCCTCACATAAAAATAGATCCTTGTGTTAAGAAGAAAGCGCTACACATTGGATCCAAAGATAAGATAAGCTACTCTTTATATTATGATGAAGTTATGCTTTTAAGCTTATAAATGACTATGTTTATGTTTATGTTTTCAAATATATTCCGTGGTAATGAATAAGCACTGAGTAGCGCATTATGGTTGGATTCAGTAAGTGAATTCTAGTACCAACCCTTTGTCTGCTTAACTATGTGCCACCAAAGGAGCTCTTGTAGGCTAAGCCAGGCTATTGGATCAATGTAAGCCATAATGTTCCTTAAAGATGCAATTGCGAAGTTACCAATGTTATGGAGTTCTGCCTTGGCAAGTAGATTACCATTTTCCCAATGGAAGGAGTTCATTGACCTTTTCTCAATGAAAGAAGTTCATTGGATTCCAAGTAGCATCTCGCTTGGTGTTAGTGTCAGTTATGGGCTTCTCCCACAGAGTAGGATGTAAAGAAGTTATGTTTCATTTTTCATACAAGTTTCCATAAAGCATTCTCATGCATGTCATATTGATCTTATATTCTATTGTGTATGATTATGCATCTTTCTTATGAAGCTCATTATTTATTGTTGCATTGCATCCCATATACTAGTACATTCCAAGTACTACCACCAACGTTTTGCCTGCAAGACCTAACCATGTAGGGATCGGAGCTCCTATTTATCCTTCTTCATCTGGCTAGATTGGTTTGTGAAGATCATTGAGTGGTGAGTCCTACATTACATGAAAAATATTCAATTTCCATCTCGCTTAGGTTGAGACTTTATATCATTTAACTTATTACTTTGAGGGTGAGCCTGGCGCTTGTACTATCCCCCATCCTCTGCATGTTTTAGAATTGTTGGATACTAGACTATACTAAAATATGTACCAATTATGATATGTAAAGCTTTTATGAAGACTTATCCTTAAGTCCTTATACCTTATGTGATGCTATTTGTTGATGTTGATGGAATTGATTGATCGTCCGAAGTCCCTACTTCCCCTTAGATTTTGTCATACATACTCTTCCCTTAGTATTTATTTCCATGTGATTCATGCAAACCCCTTTCCCTTATACATCCCAAAGCTTGAATCCAAAACCACTATTTTCTTTAGACTTATTTGTTGATGTTTGTTTTAATATTCTAGAACCAAGGATTTGAAAATAATATGCTTGGAGGCTTGTTTGGGTTGCCTTTGGATTTTACTATTTGCTGTGTCACGCCTACACCCTATGATAGGTCATGAAAAGTTTAGTATCAGAGCACTGAGTTTGAAATGGTCCTCAGACATACAACACATCGCGTCAAGTAAAATGTTATTCACGGGTATGAAGAGCACTAGATCAATGAATAGGAGGCAATGAGGTGCTCTGGTAAATGTTTTACTTTATTATTATTCTTGACGTGCCATTACCTAAAGTTATTTCTCTAACTAATGGCATGCTTTTTGGCATTTCTAGACAATACCTTAAAAAAGAGCACCTTTGCAAAGGGTTGTGGCTGAAGATCAAGCCCCTCTCGAGTAACAAGAGGAGAATGATTCTCCGATTGAGTTTAGGAATACCTTCACTATGTTGGCCCAAGCTTTGGCCAATCAAGCTAATGGAGAGGTTGTGATTCCTCTTCAAGCTCTTACCCAACCACTAAAGTTCGTGATTTCATGAGAGTGAACCCATCGAAGTTTCATGGATCAAAAGTTGATGTGGACCCAGTTGAGTTTCTTGTTGAGGCTTATAGAATTGTAGCCATCATGGGTATGCCATCGGAGAAGAAGGCTGAGCTGGTGGCTTATTAATTCAAAGGTGGTGAAAATGGTTTGGTATGAACCATGGGTTGAAGAAAGTGGGATGAGTTTGTTTTTAAGAGTTCAAAGTAGCATTTTTGGATAGGTACATTCCATTTGATTTGAGGGAAGCCAAAGTACAAGACTGTATAAATCTCAAGAAAGGGAATATAAGTTTACAAAACTCTTCAAGTATGCTACATTCACAGTATCAGATCCAAGGTCCAGAATGAGTAAATTCATATGGTCTCAAAGGAATGCAAAATGGCTATCTCATCAAAGAAATAGATATCTCCTGTTTAATGACCTATGTATAAAACATTGAGGATGAGAAATTGATGGAAAAGTTAAGGGAGTCCAAGATAGAAAGGGTGGATGGTTGTGGATTCTTACACAAACAGAATGGTGGCCATGGTAAATTCCAAGGTTGGAAAAAATAAGGGAATCAAAGGTCATCTAATTGTAATGACCCAAAAAAATTTTAACTTCATATCAGTGGGTCAAGGTCCGGTTTGAACTTTTTATGGTTGATTAGTGATGAGCATGGATTCAATTTAAGTGGTCGTATTGAAAGGAACTGTGTTGGTGGAGGTTTGTATGGAACCGTGTGGGAGGACTGACTTTTGTTAGCTATATCTCTTAGTACGAGGTGAACTATGTAGGCCATGACATATCAAATCAAAGCTATATGAGTTATCTTCATAATAAAATTGTTTCAATTTATTTGGAGATCGTACGTGGATGTTATGACCATTACAGTTAGGCTACCCATGCATAAAAGTGTTTTGGAAAAAGGGAAGCTATTTCAGGACTAAGGCACTGCCTTATGGTAGGACCACAGGTCACGTTGACGCTCACGACCCATGAAACCCTCCGTAGACTGATCCAGTGAGTGTCAGGGGTGTCGAACCAATGCGCCGGACTAAGTGAAGATCCACGGACCACTTCACGATCCTTGTGATGCCTCACAGTCCATGAGGGGCCTTTGTGGAGTGGTCCAAAGACTGCCTAGAGCCCAGGGCCAGAACTCCGTACCATGTTAGGCTTTACGTACCAGTGTACGATTCGTGTGGAGCTTCACGGACCGTGAGTCCCATCGTGGAGTGGTCCAGAAAGTTTTCCAAGATTTCAAGCCAAGGTATGGACCAAGTTAATCCACACCGTAGGGTTCACGGTCATGAGCCACTACATGGACCATGTAGATGCTTCCGTCAGCAACTGTATCAGTTATCTTCTCCATTTCATTAATGGTTAAATGGTAATTTTAATTATTTCTAAGGTCATTTTAGCCTTTCTAAACTCTCCTAAAACCCCTAAATTGAACCCTAATTCATTAAAGCTCTCAATTCCACTCCCAAATGCTCTCAATTTTCTCTCATCTTCCATTGGAGACCAAGCTTGAAATTGGGGAAAAACTCAAGTCTTCTTCAGAATCTTCTCAATCTTCTTGTTAAATTCAAGGTTATGTGGGATTGCTTCATGGTTTCTCTTTCAACCATGAAGACCCAAAGTCCTTTTCTCAAATTATGATGAATTATGATTTTTCTTGAAATGGGTCTTTTAAGTTAAGAATGATTTAGTGAAATTGAAGTTTGGGCTATTCTTATTTAATGATTTCAAGATGAATTAAGACCTTAATTGATGAATGCCTTTGATTTAAAAAAGGTACAAGTATGCATGTCCCCTTACTCTTTAATCCTTACATAGGTAGTGCAAAGTTGATATTTAATGGTTGATTTAACTTTGAATTGCTTATGAATTGTTCTTAATTTGGATTTAAAATATAAATTTTAGTACCCATGTTATTCTTATCATCAATCATGGAATTTACATGCATGAACATGGATTTTAAGAAGGATATGATGTGGGCTAAGTCCCAAATATGTTTATAACTATGATTTTGAACAAGTATGGGTTATAACAAGAATGTGATCACATAATGTCTATGATATGGATCTTAGAGCAACTATGGGTATTTACACCAATATGATTTTTTAAGTATGGAGCTACTCCTATGCATGAAGTTAGACATGAAAATGTACTTGACTTTTTAGCCTAATAAAATATCATTGTGAAATGTGTTTGACTTTTTAGTCACATATGCATGAATATGAAGCAAGTGATTTAGACTTTAAGCCTAATTATGCATGGTATGATGCCAAGTGTTTCCATTCTATTTTAAAGGCATGTATATGTATAAGTATTCTTGTGGGATGATGACTTAGCACCGAATGGGATTGGAGTAGTAAGTGGGCTATCCCCAAGGGTCTCACTCCTTTCTCTCAACTATGTGCTAACATAAGTTATGCAATTAAAATGTATTGTCCTGTAAGGTATGCTATGCTATAATATGATATGTTATGGAAATTCTTCCAAAATGATCGAGTCGTAAGGAAGGTGGCCATCACACTGAAATCACCGGGTCATAAGTTGTGGTGTAGGTTACATTTGGCAAGTAATCTTCTCTCATCGGATAGGAGGCCTCATTAGGCAAGTTCATTTTGTAGCTCACATGAGTTTGGATATCGGTTATGGTCTCATCCCATATACTATAAGCATTATGGCATTTCATACATCATGATTTGTCGACACAATATATATTTTTTTATTAGAAGAAACATTATTACTGAATACTGATTCTTAAGTCTATTTATCGAGGTA
>JBCEWC010010901.1:0-17201 GCA_038996855.1 Solanum aculeatissimum
TCCTTCCACCCTAAGCCACCAATTTTCAAATTTAAAGTTTGAACTTTTCTTTTCCCAGCTCCCACACTCTAGGAGTAAAGGATTGTGGTCAGAAATTACTCTTGGAAGTGTCCTCTGTCTGATATTTCTAAATGATTCCTCCCACTTCATTGAAATCAAGAACCTGTCCAACCTTGTTGCGCTTCTATGATTGACTCCTCGAAACCAGGTGAATTTTCTTCCATATAATGGAGGATCATGGAGTTCCATATCTGCAATCCATCTGGAAAAATCTGTCATGATATTTGTGATCATATTGCAACCTCTTCTCTCCGCCATGAATCTCACTGTGTTAAAGTCTCCACAAGCTAACCATGTACCCCCACATAACTCCTTAACAACTGATATTTCCTCCCAGCACTCTAGTTTCTCACTTCTGGTATGGGGGGCATATACCCCCGTGAGCCGGTCCTAATAAGGTTTCTGTTTTCAGTGTTATTAAGACCCCTTACATTCCAGGTTATGATATTAACTTTCATTTATAAGTCAGGCAGAGAGGCCTCCCCCTGTTCCTGACTCCTTCGACTTCCTCATTCAAACTGGACTTCAAATTTTTTAGCTCATTCTTTCCTATTCCCCTGCTTTTGGGAGTAGTGGTGACTTTTTCCTGCTCCTTCATGTCCAGCTCAACCTTTCTTTTGTCTATCTTCATGAGAAGGGTTAAAGTTTCTTTTCCAAATCCCTCAAACGCCACCCCATATGTGTTGCTTAAATCTAGAATGTGAGAATTAACCCAGTTAGAAGCTTCCGTCTCGGGTTTCCTTATTTCCCCCATAGGATCTGTGGAAACTGGTTCTGCATCAAGGACCTGCTGAATTTGCATGTTGTTATCCGAAACATCTTGCCAATTTTACCCTTCGCATTGATCATTCTTCTCCAGCAGACTAGGGTTTTTTGCGACATTTTATATGATGTCTGTGTTGCCTTCTGATTGTAATGTTGGAGTTTCTGTGTTGTCAAACTCTTTCTCTCTTGGTTGTCCCGCAGATTCCCCCACTTCTATTCCCCAGTTGTTGAACGCCTCCAAAAATTTAGAAGCAAGAGACTTCAATTCCATCAGACCTCTACAGTGACTTCCCGATAGATCGTATGTTTTCTCTTGTTCTCTAGAAGTACCTATATGTCCCTCTTGTGACCTCTCTGACTTATATAAAAGATTTGCATTATCCTTTGGGCCTTTTCCTTTCATTAATCCTTTTGGGCCTGGGTTATTGGGAGTCCCATTAAAAGAGTTGGCCCAAAGGTCCTCTCTCCTCTTGTGCTCCCTAGGTTTCCCACATGGGCTTGTGGGCCCACATCTGTACTTTTACCAGAGACTTTTAAAACACTACACCTTTTGTCTTTTGGGTCTTCAGGAAGGGACCGCTGGATAAAAGAATTAGGGCAACCACAATTTTGCAAGTTGTCGCCGACCACTGCCTTCATCGGCGCTTCCGACCAGATCTGCATAACATATAGCACCCCACCACTTACAACCGTCACTTCCTTTGGGATATTACTCCCATCTCCTCGAACTTTTATCCTCGCCCACTTGAGGTGATTTCTCAGTTGAGTTTCTTTTCTGTTTCAACCCAGCCCCCGCAAAAATCAAAAATCGCCAATCACCTTGAATGTTTTTTGAGACCCAAGTCGCCTTAGCCCTGTACTCTTCCTCAACAACCCCTAATAGTGGATTCCACCACTGTAGATTAACTGGAGAATTTTTTCAGTTCCAGTCACCATCCATGACCTGCTCAGCAATAAGTCTAGACGCGAACTCAAAGAGAAATAAGCCATTACCCATCTCATAAATGTTAAGACCAGAAGATTGCTTCCGGCTGCTGTTGGCCCAAACTCCGACTTCTGAAAGAGTAATGGTAGCATTAACTCCAGTCATAAATTTACCTACCACACTTCGTTTTAGAACCTCACTCTCACAACTATCAATATCATTTATGTAGATTCTATCCCCCCTCTTCGAAGTGCAGTCGTTAGGCCCATCTATGTTGGTTCTTTGTCTGGCTGTCCATTTACTACTTTTCAGTGCCTCTGCATAAGGCATACGACTGTCGGCCTGTCCATTTACTACTTTTCAGTGCCTCTGCATAAGGCATACGACTGTCGGCCAGTCTGAAGCTCTCAGCATTATTTAACAGCTTAAAACGTGTGATGAATCTTCCAACTTTTTCAGCGATGGCATTCCAGCCAGAGTCGAAAGTTAACTTAGGAATGATAAGTACAAATCTCCGTCTACCCTTCACATTAATCAAACTCACATATCTTCCATATTTATTAAAGTTTCGAGCACAAAATATCTCAGAAAAGGCATCTTTCTTCTTCCATCTTTTGACTCTGCTTCCTTTTGTTGTGGATGCTTCTCGCATGGTTTTGACAATCCAGTCCATAGCCTTCCTGTTGAAAGATGTTCTGGTAATGACACTCCTGCCTCTTTCAATCCATTCGAACCATTCCCCGGCCATTCCGCTAACCCTTGTTACTTCAAAAGACTTAAACCCTACTGCAAAAAAGATGGTATCTCCATGCTACTATATGAAAAAGAAGAACGAATGAAAGGAGAAGGAGCAAGAGAGAGAAGGAGAGACAGATAAAGAAAAGGGAGATTTGGAGGTGGAAGAGGGAGATAGAAAGTTCTGGTGACCGGAAGGATCACCGGAATTTGGGAGAGGATGGCTTAGGTCACCTAAGACATCTCCTCGAGAAAAGTGTTTTTTCTTCTAGAGCTAAGGGCCCTTTGGCTGAACTAACTTGGTAATATTATTACGTATCTCACAATTTACTTCTTATTTACAAAGTTAATGATAATTCAATTCTTAGGAAAAATTTATACATGACAGTTATGTTACATAGAGATTATCTCAATTAGTGATGCAGAAAGACCAAAAATGAAACACAGAAGAACGTACCAAAAAAGAATAAAGACAGCTACTTGATTGCTGTTGCATATTTGAGAGGGGAAAGTATGGATACATCACCTATTAATACCAGTTGAGAGGTCCGACATGTTTAAAGTCGTATTATAAATGCTGGTCTCATCCTCAAGAATGTGTCCTGTATCTTGCAAGCCAGATGCCTCATGAACCGCACTCCTCCCTTTTACTTTGACAGTGACCATGCTTTGAGTCTCACCAATAGCTTCTAATTTATACAAGCCAAAAGGAAGTTTTTTCTTCCTGTCGATGCTATCCACCAAATAGTCCTCCCTGACTACTGGCACTTTCATTTTCCTGTCAGAATGAAGCAGCTGGAAGTGAAGAATTTGACAGGGTAAAATGTACTGATGCAACCTGCAGAGGAGTTACCTGGCCTTCTTTATCTCGGAATCTTGATCATCCAATGTTCCTATCACAACTAAGCAATCTGTGTCTGCAAGTCCAAATACTTCTAATGTTTAGAATATAACAAGGACTGACAAACTTTAAACCTAGATTTTAAAACTTTACAAGGCACCTTTCTTCAACTTGGCATGCACCTGTCCACCAGCTTCTTCAATTTTGCTCTTCCAGTTCTCCTATTAAATTGAAATAAAGTATTAATAAGATGAAAAATAATCAGAGGGAAAGAGTATAACCTTAAATACTCATGAGTGACCCACTAGACTAAAGAGAAATTGGGGAGGAAAAGGAGAAGTCTTACCCTGGAATCTCTGGACAATCCTGTCAAAGCAGCTTTTAGATTCCCTAGGTTTTCACCCTTGGAAGACTGAGACAGCGCATTAGCAGCCTGGCTCACAATTGCCTTGCTGGGTGTAGCCGGATGCAGTATCCTTTCTGGTTTTTTTGACTTTTGTCCCTTGTACCACTGAACAGAAAATAACAGTTTCATAACTTCTACAATCAAAGAGCAGTATAAACATTGGTCCGTACCTCTAATAAAAGATTAGGCTAAAAGGGAACATTTAAGTGCTGCTCATACTTATGTATCAGATTCTAGAATTTGTTAACCATGTACCTTCAGAAGAAACTCATTGCTTGTTTTTTCAGGAATTTTCCATTTTCCTTTATCACGTTTTATGTCAGTGACAGAGTAAGAACACTTGCTCCATTCTGACAAATAACCATGGCATCTATACATCCCTCCAGAATATTGAAGGTATCCTGAACAAAGGGGACATTTGGGGAGCGCTCCAAAAAGCATCGCATCGGCACTGGATAAAGCCAAGACAAAAGAATTAACGAAAATGTATGAGGGCACCACAAAATTCCATCCAACATTGAACACTTACTTTAAATTCAACAAACAAAGAAATCCAAAAGGAAGAAAAAGTGATATCGAACAATGGATATAGGGAAAACTAAGGAAGGGAAGGGAAGGGAAGCCCACGTCAATCAAGATCCAAGACTATACAAGTACAAACTACACTAAAGTTTTTTTTTTTTTATAATTTAAAAAAAAAAAAACTTTAGTGTAGTTTGTACTAAAGTTGGCAATCAAGAAGAAAAAGTTAGAAATATAGAATGCATCATACGTGACCAATGCCATATCTAAGATATATCAGATTAACCAACAAAAGAACCGCACCAGCGATCTCGAAGATCAAGCTCTGATCCTGAAGATTCCTGATCATTAGCTTCTAGCATCTCTCGCAACTTTCCTGTACTGACATGCTTTTTGAGATCATCCTTGAGTGCCCATAGGACTTTAGTTTGTGCCTCCAGTTGGCTCTCCAGCTCAGATGCTTTGGAGAGTTCATCCTTCACATTGCCAATGTTTTTGTCAACCACTTTTTTGCCGGTAGAAACATCAGCTTCGGCTTTAGCAAGCTTTAGTTTTTCACTGTTGTTACTGTTATTTTTCCTTTTAGCACCAGCCTTGGATGTTGATTCCTGTGCTGGTTCCTCCTTGGGATCAGTTTTGTTACCTAAGACAATTGTCAAGCACATTAATTGCTAACTTGGGCAGAAAAAAGTATCTGACCACAACTGTGATGTGCAATCA
This sequence comes from Solanum aculeatissimum, assembly GCA_038996855.1. NCBI lineage: Eukaryota > Viridiplantae > Streptophyta > Magnoliopsida > Solanales > Solanaceae > Solanum > Solanum aculeatissimum. The sequence goes on from JBCEWC010010901.1 coordinate 4,975, forward strand.
ACAGAGCAAAGTTCTTATTACCCGTCAATGTAGAACACTTAAACAGGGATAGAACAGCTGCCTGATCAGCAGCCGAGAGGCTATCCCAATTAGATAGTTTTTCAACCTGGGTAGTCGAAGATATTTCAGAGAAACACTTCGCATGATACCATGCCAGCGACTTAGCACGTTGACCTTCAGGTTTTGATGATATGCGGACCTAACAACATAGCAAGTATTTAAGAAAATATATTAAGCTTGTAGTTGACTGCTCATTGGGATGATAATGCAATTGATAGATAAGAAGACAGATGCTAAATCCAATTATTACTCATATTTCATACTCCTGCTCAGTAATTTCGACAAGATAGGAAAGGCCAAAAATCATGTCATTTACACAAGCAAGAGAATTCATGAATAATCACCAAAGAGAATAACAAACTTCCAAAATCAATGAAATTATACGAGGTTGTTACTGATGATCAAGAAGAACTTACAAATAGTGATGCAGACAAAAGAAAATTCTTCTCCCAATTGACATTTACAGTAAGCTTCCTATAATCTTATGGATAAATCATGTTTAAAGAAAAAAGAATTTAAAGGAAAGAGGGAGAGGTGTGATCAGAATGAAATTATTTGGGAAAAAGCACAAGCACCCCCACAACCTATAGCCCAATTTCCATGACACTCTATCCTGAACTTTTTTAAAACAAAATAAATGTGGGTGTTTTTAACATTTTAACTAAAAAGTTAAATTTTGATTAACAATTTTTTAATTGGATTAAATAACATTATAACTTAGAAGGATACTCTTAATTTTTTTTCCTTTTCTTAAATAGAGTCAAATGTTCTTTTTTTCCTTTTTCTTTTGCCAAAAAACACCAATTTCCCTATGGCAAAAATTCGTGGCAGTCACCAGAGAAACCATCAACAACTCCCCCTCCACCTCCCATCAACAAATCCCCCGCTTACCACCTCCTTTCCGCCATTGTTTGTTGACTAGCAGCCACCACACCTCCACAATTCAAGCTCAATGGCTAACAACAAATTTTTCTAGCAATGCAACACATCCAAAAGCTCAAACTTTCAGCAATGGGGGTTCTTCTTCAAATTTCAATTGCAATTTCTATTCAAATCTGCCCAAATGTTAAATGGAAAGAAAGGAATCAAAGAATTTTTAAAGGAGTGTACAATGCAGAAGTACAAATGGAAAGTAATTACTACTCCAGGATTTTGGTGTAAAGAACAGAATGCAGAAGAGGAGACACAATTAGTCGACTTCCTAGGCTCTGTTTAAGTATTTCTGTAATTTATTCTTTCTTGTGACATCTTTTCGAGGTGGCCAGGATAGCCCTTAATACTGAAGAATACAAAAAGGTTACCAGTTTCCCCCCCAGAAAAAAAATCTGGCCCAAATGTTCTCCAATTGATCCCAAAATTCACAACTATCTTCTGTTGAACGATATCAATAAGATTAACAAGACCCAATTGGTGTCAGCCTCAATTTTGAGATCAACTCAAACCACCTCTGAGTTCCAAGGTTTGTCAATGGCGGGTTCAAGCTAATCTGAGACCCAAAAATTTTTCTTTCATCCAATTCGCAGGTAGAACAAATACTCAGATTCAATCTTGTAGCAATCAGAACCTAATAGCTTTTCAGAATTTCGGATTCAAAAAAGGAATGTGAAGAACAAGAACTTGGTGGGAAAATGAAGTCTTGTTTGTTGTATTTTTTTCAAATAAAATCAATACCAAGAAAGTTTAAAATTTGAGCATAGCATGATAATCGCGAAGAAAAATAAAAGAAGAAGAGATCTGATTCAATTTTAATTCATAGAAAATTGGTGACTGGACAAAGAACATTGAAGTTTGAATTTTATTTTAATGGTGAAAAGGGAAGGAAAAGGTGGAAGGAGGAGCTGTAAAGAGTGGGAAATTTTTTTTAAACGGGAAATACACATGTCAAGCATGCGCAGTTGATGCATCTTCAATTCTTCACAGATCTGGTTGTAGCATTTTAGGGTGGTATTTATCCATTTTAAAAAAGTTAAGGGGGTAGGTGGTAAAGATGAGGTATATCGCTGGATATTCGGTCATAGGTAGGGATTACTTATGCCTTTTCCCAAAATATTTCCTCATATAACATGGTTTTGGTGCTTGGAAGAACAGATTTTGCTCGGTCCATTTTATCTTTATTATATGCTTTATGAGCAGGTGATATGATATTCAAAGCTCCGTCAATGCTACAGATCTGCATACAATCTTTTAAGGGTTAAGTCGTTGACGGCCAGATAAAGTTGTCCATATATTTCACACACCTCAACAAACCCTTTTTCCTATTAGACACTCCAATCTTAACAAATAAGTACCTATCAAACATTTTACTAATAGCTAGTCAAAAGAGAAATGTTATACACACGCAGATGATGTGGCAAAATAAAAAATCAAACGAAGCATATGACATTTTAATTTAAAATAATCATAAAAATGAATTTCAATATAAATAAAAACTAAATCTAAAAAAATAAATATATTTATACACTCTCAGCCTAACCCTTTCTTTTTTTTCCCAGAGCCCATCCCTTGTCCACCATCGTTTTCCCATCCCCCTAACCCTCCACCAGCACAAGTGAATAATGCAGAAACAAAGATTTACACTAAAAAAGAAAACAAAGTTGATTTTTTTGCATTTTATCTTCAAGAGCTTTCATTTCAGATCAAATAATAGTCAATATTTGATTTTTTTACTCCCTTTTAGATATGAATTTACAAGTGACACTTTGTCTGTTCCCCCTGTTTTTAACGCATAATTCAGAAACCATGATTTAAACTAAAATTGGAAATTAAACATTAAATTTAATCTTTCAGATCAATTAATTCCAAGGAATTGATTTTTCCTTTTTGGGGTTTATGAAATATAGGTGTAAATTCATATGCAACATTTACAATTGTGAACAAATGCCATCAAACAATTTGGCCTAGATTATCATCCAATGCTGGAATTGCTCCCGTTTCCGCCATAGGATTTGTTCTACAAAAGTGACAGGAAATGGGTAGATGAGTAGCAGCGATGAAAGGAGAACAAGAGAAATGAATTTTGTTAAGGAGGATAAAAGCTAAAGGGTTGAGTTCTTTTTCGTGTGTTTGCGAGGTTAAATTAAAGGTAGATTGTAAATTTTGGTGGTGAGTTGTGGTGGTAAGGTGGTAGTTGAAAGCAGTAGTTTTGAAGGAGAAGAAAAAGATGTTTGAACATTATTCACACGCCCAACTAGGTGTGAATCACACTTTTTATGCCACATCTGCACAAATCCATTTCACCATGCAGTAGCGACGATAATACAATAAAAACCAATATGAATATTATAAAGACAAAAAAAAATTGTTGTGTTTCCAGCTCAAAGTGAAATATAGTATTTAATTCTTTCTTTCATTTAATGCCTATTGGTGTGCCAAAAGTTATATTCCGAAATTCTGGAGAGCCAATTTCATCTTGGATTGACATATAGTGGGACTTGTTAGATATTGGGTCAGATGATATTTCCCTCCTTCTCTCTCCCGATCGAGATATCCTCAGTTGGGAAATAGAAGGAACATGTATAATACGTGTGAAATCTAAGAAAGTCCCACATTAATATTCTACCATAACGGGCATTCAAGAATCAGTACATGAAATTTTAATGAATTTAAAAGAAATTGTATTCAGAAGTAATTTATATGGAACTTCTGACGTGTCTATTTGTGTCAACAGTCCTGGATATATAATTGCTCAAGATATCATCTTGCCACCTTATGTGGAAATAGTTGATAATACACAGCATATAACTAGTTTAATCTTTTATAAATTTTTCTAGTAGTAATTATATCGATAGGCTAACAACAAAAGACAATTAGGGATCGTTTGGTTGGAAACAACTTATCCTGGGATTAGTTATCCTGGGATTAGCTATCTTGGATAAGTTATCCCCCCATGTATATAGGATAACTTATCCCATCACTATGGTATAAATGGTGGGATAAGTTATCTCAAACTTGGCAACCAAACAAACTATCAAAATTTTATCCCTTCACTATTTTTAATCCCATGACTATTTATTATTATCCCTTACACCAAACGGCCCCTTAGGGATTCATTAGAATCTCACATTTATTTGGAAGATACTTCTTTCGGATGGGTCACACCAATAGGATGAACCAAATGAGTTCTACATCATGAACTGTGTACTGCATACGTTACTTAGACGGGTTCCATAAAGGCATATAGAATGAATGGAGAAATCTGGAATGAAGAAATCGAATATGAAAGAAAAGACAAAGAAATGAGATAATATCGGATTTTATTTCTTTGGATCTGAGATGAATCTTGTCTATTTCAACCCCCCTAGATTAAGTCCAGAGGGAAACAACCCAGATCACACTAAGGTCCCTAAGCACTCACTTAGTGGAAAATGTGAATCCACCCGTCCAGTAGATTTCTTGAGTGTACAAGTTTATTTATGGCATGAAGCAACTCGTAGTTTCATTTCAAAGTAATAGAGGTGTTCAATGGGTACAAGTTTTAGTTGAGGTGTCCCAGTGAAATATGCGGACAATTTGAGAGACCATCGATGACGTAACTCATCTCTTTATACTACATCATTTGCCATTTAATTTAGAGAAAAAAAACTTGTCCCACATCTAGATATCAGTCTTTGTATAAAATAATTTTTTCCTAAAAGTTAAAGAGAAAATAACTCAAGAAACACATACTTTTCAGGTGCTTGCACCAAAAAGAACAAAGGCCCTGATGATTTATGGCAATTTTCAACCAAGACTAACTAATAATGCCCAGTGGCAGATTCAGAATTTAACAAAGAATTAGTAGTAGTAGCACCTAAGCAAAGCATACTGAGTGACAAAACCAACCTCCCCTTTTACAATCTTTTGGTTGCAGTGCCGACAGGAAGCACGGGAGGCTGGAGATACTTCAATACCATATTCCACTGCAGCCGGAGTAGGGATATTTGAGGATCCACCAGCCTCTACATATTCCCTTATCTTCTGCTGATCCTCCCACCGCAACTGGTCAACCCCTTCAACATCTTCAAGGCTAAGACCAAAATGAAAGTCAAAGGAAATAAAGTTCTTTCAAGTATCACCAGAACAACAATTTAACAGTAATATTTGGAAATGGAAGTGGCATACGATTTTATCTGTTTTGCTTTCCTCAAGATGCAGCTAGCATGATGCCACATCTGAATCAAAAAACAAGAACCAATTAAATGGACAAAAAGTGGAGAGATCAAAGGAAGATTAGTGACAACATAAAGCAAAACTTAACTAAAAGCTTACAAACAAGGATGAAAATGAAAAATATAGCAACAGATTTTAAGATTCTTAACTAATAAGCAATGAGTATCATGAGGGAAGCTCCGATACCAAATTTACCATTAGAATAAGAGCTACATGCCCTAGCAAGAGGTGGTGTTCCAACGAAAACTTCAGGAGGAATTCTTTCATTATACTAAACTTGTGTCTCTTTTCAGTATGCAAGTTACAGTTTGGAGGCATCAACTAACAAACTAAAGTTTTAGGGGTCTCCAGATCCCAATAATCAGCAAGACATAACACATATAGGACTGATAATCATACTTCCATCAATAGCATACATATATAGTGCATCTCATATGTAATTAGAATTCCCCTAGTACCCTAGTGGATTAAAACCACCAAACGAACAAAACAACAATGAAGCAACCCATATCATTAACACGTGCTTCGGTTATCACATTATTATGTTGCTATCATTCCTTTGTTGTTGTTAAAATGCTATATAATGCCTCTTATTTGCTATGTCTTCTCTACTTTTGTATTTCCGTTTTCAAATTGCTTTGATATGTGTTACTTGAGCAAAAGGTCCTAAGGAAAGAGCTGCTCTACCTCCAAGAGGCAAGGTTAAGGTCTGAAGACACCATTGGGTATGTTGTTGTAAACATTCACCAAATCTAATTGTAATAATAACTCAACAAGTCAAAGTAGCACTCACAGGAGTGAGTTTCACCATAATGTCTACATTTCCCTATCATAGAAAACTGCTCATGTCCCCGTGAAGTTGTATACACACACCAAGCATGTGAAAAAGGAAATGGAGAAACCCAAAGAAGAAACAAAAAACCTAAATAACTGGCAAAAAAATCCCAGAAAATAGTACTTTAGAGAAAGAAAACCAGAAAATATTAATGCCCAACTGGAAAAGGCACAAAGTGAAAAGAAATACAACAAATGAGGGAAAAAATTTCATTTTACAGGATTATGCAAGCATAATAAACTAAAATGCACAAGTCGTTCAGAAACAAGAAAATAGCACCACGAACGAACGCTCCAATTTTGTGACTACAGTAGAAAGGGTGAAAAATTGGAATGGGAAATTGAGACATACAGGTATGAGTCCATCAAATTGAGTGGATTGGACCATTTTGCCAAGCCTGAAAACTTCTTTGCTAATAGAACTTTTGCAAGTTTTGCATGATGAACGCGATGATTTTGCATACTCAGCTTTCCATGGCTTCGGAGGATTCGCCATTTCCACAACAATCTACTCTTTTCTCACTCCTGCTCTACTCTCTGTATGTGTCGCTGTTCGTGCAGATTTTATATGGTGGACTCAAGAGTGGTGTCACCGGAGTGACGCAAGACGATGAATTTCTGAATCCGTAGGCTTGTCTGCGAAGCTTGTGCCATGTGGCATTCTATTTAAACTGTGGACCTAATGGGCTCTATTTTGAGTTTGTTGGATTTGATTATTTTGATTTCTTGATTTGCCCAGCATAGTTTTATTTTGAAACAATTCATAGTTAAAATAATTATCAAATAAATAGTCATTTATTGTATAGGCATATATAGTCATGTATAGTTAGGCTATATTCTGCTTTTTAGTGTATCATAATGTATATTTAGTGTATGGTGTATGTATATGTAATCTACATTGTATAGTCAGTGTATATTTTCTATGTTTTTGATGAGTCATATTGTATAGTAATGTATATTTTCTATGATTTTGGGCTATTTTTTATATAAATAAAATATGACTATATTTTTTGTAAATTAATTAATTTATCGTATATATTTAAAATTATCCTATTTATTTTTTGAAAAAAATATGCGAAAGTATATCTTAATGTTTCGAGAAAAATATGCAAAACTTTCCATCTATGATATTTAAAAAGGACTATTATTTATATAGTTAAGTTAGACGGATTGTCTTTTTAAGAGGTTGTTTGGTAGAGTGTATTAACAAAAATAATATATGCATTAACTTGGTGTTTAGTACAGTATCTTGTTTGTTACACTTGCTCATATGATATATAACTATTGTCTTGCATTAGTTGCGTATTAAGATGTGTATTTCTAATATAATGAATTTCTAATTATTAGTAATGCAAGAGAATTTAATGCATGCATTTGCATGGTTAAAGACTCAATTACCCCTAATTTTTTTTTTTTACATTTTTCCCTCCATAATCGTGGAAGGTATCTTTGTAAATATATTTTTATGCAATGTACGCTAATTTTAAATATACTAAATCAAACAACGCATAAAAAATAATCATTACATAATTAATACAAAACGCAAAAAATACAAACATTACTAATATATTCTATTTAAGTGTAATTTACATTATTTTTGGTTATCAGCATCACAACTCACAAGGACCAATTAAGATGCAATTGAAGGTCCAGTAATTTGAGAAAAGCCCATTAGTAGTTCTGTATAAATACCAAATTGGAGGGAAATTTTCAATTAGAATAAAGAGAACATTTCCTGGCTTCCATTGTACTCTTCAGGTTTCAGCATTCTTTCCAATTCTTTTAATTTTTTTTTTGGCAATTATTCATATCAATTCTTTGTAATTGTTTATCTTCACTATCCATGTTTTTTCTTACAATTGATAACTATTATTTTATCTGTTTGATTCATGAAATTGTATTCAGATTGTAGTTACCCTACAAATTTGAAACGCCATAGACTCGATTTTTCTCTTCTTCCATGCAAGAAACCTAAAGAAAATGTGTCAAATTCAGCATATTTACAGATAAAGCCTATTGGGATTCCCTTAATTCAAAAAACTACTGGTTCTTCCTCCGATACTATACATCTCCGACCCTATAGACCTTACTCTATTGGCCGTAATTACAGCCGTTGTGATTTCATATTCGAAGACCAGCGAGTCAGTAATATTCACTGCCAGATTCTTTTTGATTGCTTAAACAAGAAATTGTACTTGTGTGACGGGTTATTTTTTCGTTCACCTAAGTTTAGGGTTTCACTGAATGGTGTGTTTGTTAATGGAGTTAGAGTTTCAAACGGCGAGGTTGTGGAGATTTGTGTCGGTGATGAAGTTTCGCTTGGCTGTGGAAGTCAAGGGATCTGTTGTATGGGGTTACAGATAGGATTTTGTTTGCAAAAGGCTGTATTTATTCAGGAAGTTGATGATAGGAACGTAGTCGGAGAAAATGCTATATTACCCACATATTCTGCTCCAGTTGGGTGTGCAAGTTATGCACTTATTTCTAAAGCAAATGTGTTGTTAAATATGTGTAGGGAGATATTAAGTAGCAACCATCCCGTGTTGCGTATCCACAAATGTGTTATTCTTGATCATGGAAGGGGAATTAGTTGTCATGGTAAAACTGGAGTCGATGAGGATTTTAATTTCCCAGTGGCTAGTGGTCATGGAGTACATTCTGGTCCAAAAGCTTGTAGGAAAGAGGTATTTCTTGTTGTGGATGAACCTGGCCAGGATGGGGAATGTGATTTCCCCAAAGATGCTGCACTTTCTGTTGAGGTGGAAGCGTGCCATCTCTATGGGAAGGGTGCAGAACAATTCAATAATGATGGAGCATCTCATGAGAATGGTGTCGATGCTATTGGAATAGAGGAAGCTTTAACTCCGGGGTTTATGACCAAGGAGGTTGTTGGTCTACTTGATGATACAATGAAAGAAGAGAAAAGAATTGGTATTGTTCCACCTCCAGGAAAGAAGTTTGTTTTGAATCGACTGGTTAGTGAAGGGCCACCAAAATTTTCAGAAGATCCTGATGTTGTATCATTGCCGGAGCTTCTTTATCCAATTGAGAATCTCGAACAACTATTTATTGCGACATTTACTGCTGATATACCGTGGTAGGTCAGACTTTCTTGGTTGCATTTTGATTATCTTCTGTTTAATATGGAGTTCCTTGAATCTTATAAGTCAACTGATTATACATAGTCAATATAGCCAATTACATAGTCTGGAATATATGTATATGTCCAGACTACATGTAGCTTATATTCTTTTCTTTATTCTGAATGGATCTTCTTATAGGTTTCTGTCCTACTGTGAGATTCCAGCTGATCTACCTGTTACTATCGCTTGCCACAATGCTGAAAGATGTTGGAGTTCGAACACTGATAAAAGAAGCTCAAAGCCTTACCCAGATTTTCCGTACCTAGTTGTTGTGTAGGTCGACATACCCCTCTCTCCTCCCCCTTTTCTTTTTCACTCTGCATTGCCAAATGGTATGCTATGAGGAGAATCTGCTAGAAATGGTTGACTTTCTTAAACTTCTTAGGAATGTAAAAATACACAACTTTTGATCACGTGAATTCATGATTACAGTTATCCTCCATTTCCTGAGGTGATAGCATTTGGTCAAGACCTGAGGAAATCAGGCATTGGTTGCCATCATCCAAAGTTGCTTGTGTTGCAAAGGAGAGATAGTCTCCGTGTTGTGGTCACATCTGCTAATTTGGTGGCAGGACAGGTGCTTTTTTAATCACCTTTTATCTGTATTATCTTGTGTAGATCAGCTCATTCTTTCTCTTGTGACCTGTTAAACTATTATGTGAACTTGAAAGGAATGTGATTTTTTGGCATCAGGCAGTTAGCAATTCAGTTCTTTCCTCTTCGTCTTTCCCCTTTCATCAGTACTCTTGTTAATCTTGATAACCTGTTAAAATAAATTGAGAAGAGGAAAAAAGAACAAGATTGTGGTGCTTCTTGCTAAAGGCTTGCTTAATTGAGCATATACAGAATTTTTGCACACCTGCAATGTGGAGTTGGGCTGCAAAGTAGGAGTTAAGAGTCCATTACATATTCTTAAGCAAAGAAAAAACTGAAATTGTCCTCAATGTTGAAAAGTAGTAATCTAGACATGCCAATCCTTCTGAGGGTTAAAATTAGGGTAAGAAAGGCCCTATATCTTGTGTATTAATCATCTTAGTGTTTGCTTTATGAACTGTCCTCGTCCAGATGTACTAATGTTTTCGACTCAAATGCCACAGTGGTGCAGAATTACAAATACAGTATGGTGGCAGGATTTCCCTCGCCTGGACGTACCAGATTACTTGTCACTGTTCTCACCAATTTCTGCAGTTGGAAATAATGGGCATTTGACTGATTTTGCTGCTCAATTAGCTGGATTCATGGCCTCTTTAGTAGCTGATGTACCTAGTCAGGCCCATTGGATCCTGGAGCTGACAAACTATGATTTTAAAGGAAGTGTTGGCTATCTGGTTGCCTCTGTACCTGGAGTTTACTCAAGTCGCATTCCTTGTATATCAAAACCAAAATATTTCTTAGGGGTCAGTGCCCTCTGTCCTTTTGAATTTGTGTGTCTTGCCTGATATAGCGTTGCTACATGTCTTTCTTATGGTAAAGTACCTGATTGAACTGTTATTTTCAGTCACACTGATGGTATTTTCCTATTGTTGCACAGGATTTTATAGCACTAACCAGTTAGGTGTGTAAATGCATGAAAGCAAACATAAATGCCTCTGTACAGTGATCTTCTTACTTTTTGTAGCTACAGTCTTATACCTAATATAGACTTATGCTTTCTGGTGTTAATAAACAGTACATGTAAGACAAGATATTGCCAGTGGATGTGCAAGGGAGAAAGATGCACTTGGTAACTTTGCACATCAATTTGAAATATGAAGCTAAGAAATTTATTTACAGATCAATTTTGCTTAAATAGCAATGCAATCTCTTTCCTTTTCTCTATGTTTTCCCCAAAATGATGAAAAAGTTTTTTCTCTGCATTTACTCAAACATGGCTGTGCAAATGTATGTGTTCCAGCTTTTGTAGGCATATTAGGCATGATGGGATAAGGACGAGCTGTGACAGTACATCTTAAGGGTTGATATTTGAGAAATATAAAGTTTATCAAAATAAAGAGTTGTTACATACATTTTTGTACAAAGAGGGGTAGTTTTCATTGCCTTAGCTTTTGGGGAATAAATTTGTAGAGTTGTTTGAGTTTCTCCTGACTTGTGTTAGCTTTACGTGTTCTATTATCTTTAATTTGGAACAGCTCCCTGTTGATTGACGGTGAAAAAGGTATTTGTCTGAAGATTATCTGAATAAATCCGCTCCATTACATTCTGGTTTTATGTTAAGAAAATCTGTTTACCAGTTGTCTGAATAAAACTCATTTTAAAATTCTGATATTAGGAGAAAAAAGTTCTGCTCTTGTGGGATTTTGTATCTCATGAGTCGTGCTGTGTTGCAAATTCTCTCGTGTATATGGTTCAACTAGTTGAATATTCTTCCATTGTTTTCTCTCTTTGTTTGCACTTCCATTAATAAGGGATAACCTGGAGGCATTTTATTGGGGTGTGGTTGGTGAAGTGAAGTTTGAAGTGCACTACTCGTACTTCTGTAGGGTGATTGTCTGCCAGAATTATGTCACTTTAAGTCAGTGGGTTCTGTTGAAGCATCAGTGGCTGGTCTAAGTCATCTCTTCCATACGTCAGCGGATCTTAATGGAGTACGGCTGAAGAAACTTGCAACATACCTTAGGAAATGCGGTGAAGATGTATGTGGAATGTCAGAGGTTATTCTAAAGAGAGACTCAAATATACCAGCCGATGCAAATGCTGTTAGCATTCATGTACCTAATCCTGAAGATCTTTCTTTAGAGGGTAAATTACTTAACACTTCATATATACATATATATATATATATATTTGAATAGGAAGATTAGCTGATTTATACTATTATCTGTGCCATCTTTATTGAAATTTAATGCTAAGTATCTTCACTAGGGTCAGTTTAAGTTCGAAGAAATTCCACTTGTCAACGGTTTTTTTTCTCATGTTCAATTCCTTAATAAAGGTGAGTTTATTATAAGGAGAAATTACAGAAATGCACAACATTTGGAAACTTAATTACAATTATTCCCTACCATTTAAAAAAATTACTAAATTCCCTTTTTTCGCTATTTC
>JBCEWC010010902.1:0-17200 GCA_038996855.1 Solanum aculeatissimum
CCAAATTTCAACCATGACTAGTATAACATCATACAAGATCAACCATAAGGAGTTTCAAAAATTTTCGGGTTGTTACAGTTTCGTTCATGCGCCTTCAATTGTCTCGATGCATAAGATATCACCTTACCATGTTGCATAAGCACACAACCTAACCCAACTCGAGAAACAACACAATATACCAAAAATACATCTAAGCCATTTAGTAGAGTTGAAATACGAAACGATGTGAGTCGGTCCTTCAAAGTCTGGAAACTTTTCTCACACACATCCGACCACACACACTTGGCCTTCTTTTGAGTCAACTTAGTCAATGGGGATACAATGGATGAGAAACCCTCAATAAACCTCCGATAATAACCAGCCAACCCAAGGAAACTTAAAATATCATAAGTGGTTAATGGCTTAGGCCAATTCTTAACCGCTTTGGTCATCTTGGGATCAACCTTAATACCATCACCGAACACCACATAACCAACAAAAACCACTTCTCCCAACCAAAATTCACATTTACTAAACTTGGCAAATAATTACTTCTCCCTCAAAGTCTGAAGAACAAACCTCAAGTGACCTATATGTTCATGCTCACTTCGGGAGTAAACTAGGATATCATCAGTGAAGACAACCACAAAACTATCAAGGAATGGCTTGAACACCCGATTCATAAGATCCATAAACACAGATAGAGCATTGGTCAAACTAAATGACATTACCACAAATTCAAAATGCCTATACCTAGTTCGGAAGACTGTCTTAGGAATATCACACTCCTCACCTTTAACTGATGATAGCCTGAATGAAGATATATCTTTGAGAAAAGAGTGGCTCCTTGAAGTTGATCAAATAAGTTATCGATTCTGGGCAACAAGTACTTATTCTTGATGGTTACCTTGTTCAATTATCGATAGAAAATACACATCCAAAGTGACTCATCCTTTTTCCTTACAAACAAAATAGGAGCACCCCAAGGTGAAATGCTTGGCCTAATAAAGCCTTTCTCCAGCAAGCCTGTCAACTGATCCTTCAACTCTTTAACTCAGTCGGGGCCATACGATAAGGAGGAATAGAAAGAGGTTGAGTATCCAAAAGGAGATCTATGCCAAAATCCACTTGCCTATCGGAAGAATACTAGGCAAATCTTCGAGAAACACATCCATAAACTTATTAACCACCCAAATTGACTCAAGAGTAGGTAATTCATACTCCACATCTCTTACCCTCACAATATGATAGATGCATCCCTAAGAAATCATCTTTTGGGCATTGAGATGGGTAATAAATCAACCTTTAACAACAGTCACTACCCTCCTATTCCAAAATAGGCTCATTAGGACTCTGAAATTTAACTTTCTGAGTTATACAATCAATAGAAGCATATGAAACATGCAACCAATCCATCCCAATAATAATATCAAAATCAAAAATCTCAAGTTCTACAAGATTACCCGAAAGGACTTTATGCAAGACTGAAATAAGGAAACCCTGATAGACTCTTTGAGCAATAATAGACTCACCCATAGGAGTATAAACCGAGTAGGGTTCTCTCAAAATATTAGGACTCAAACCAAACTTAACATCCAAAAAATTAGTCACAAAAGATAAATTTGCTCGTGGATCAAGAAAAAATAAGCATCAAAATCAAAGACTTTGAACATACCAGTGACCACATCTGGAGTCTCATTAACTTTCTGACATGTAAGCAAAGCATGTAACCTATTTTTTCTATGAGCATCTCCTGAAGGAACCCTTGGTTAAACCAGACCACCTTGAGCTTCTTGGACTTGACCCTTCTTAGTAACCTTAGGACAATCAACAACTCTGTGGCCCACATCACTACACCCATAGCAAGCGCCCGATCCCCACAAGCACTTCCCTGAATGAATTTTACAACACTTGTCACATCGGGAAGGAAATAGTCCACCTCCAACATATGTCTTAGGAGGAGGCACTTTAGAATTGGAAAACCTTGCATTCGAACCTATGCCCTATTAGAAGCGACCATTCCCACCACCACTCCTAGAGTTAGAGAACCCACCATCATATCGACCCTTTTAGAATCATTCACCCTCCTCTACTTGAGCTTCTCTCCCTCAATCTATTCAGCATAAGTCATAATCTTAGAAATATCCATATCTCGAATAATCATAGCCATACGACACCCCTTCACAACCAAATCAGATATCCCAGAAAAAAACTTGTGCATCCTTGCATAGGGATCTGCTAATAACAGAGGAGCATACTTTGAGAGCTTTGTGAATTTGAGAAAATAGTCCCTCACAATCATGCCACCTTGCTAGAGGTTGATAAATTTAATCATCTCTTGGGCATCCTCATCTTTTGAACCAAAAAACTCCAAAGGATTCATCCGAGTGAAATCTCTCACCCTAGATGCTGGAGTGTGACCAAGAGGAGGATTAGTCAGTCGGGCTTGGTTGGTCACCTCTTGATCCAACATAGCACAACATTTCAGAATTCAACATGAGTCACTTGTTCCCCCATAGGCTCTTGAGGGGCTTGTTCCTTATCAACCGAGGCCGGTCTAGGGAATGAGGCTCTTCGTGGAGGCATCTTCAGAATACCATAAAAATTAGGAAATCTTAAAAAATGGTTCATAGCACGACAATAAGGGACAATGAAGTGAGACGATTCCTAAAACATCGCCATAGCCTCTCACTCATAGGTATGGTGCACAACACACCCATGAATAAGACTTTACTTGACACGACATGTTAGACTCTGAGGACCATTTATAAACTTAGTGCTTTGATACCATCTTTGTCATGACCCAGGTGTTGGGCCTAGGCATGACATGGATAATGAGAACCCAAGAGTCCTCAATTAAGTCTCTTGGCATCATATCACACATCATTGGTTTAGAAATCGTAATTACACAATAAACACATAATTCTATGGGATTATGAGACATTGGACTCAAGTTATGGGGATGTCATCGGGGATGGAATTTCCATGAATCACATAGCATTTAACAAATAAGTTCTATAGGGCGGGTAAGTATGAGTCACGCTATGGGGACAAAAGGGGCTTAGAATTTCTACATAAGCACATTCTCATTAAACATATCATAATAGCATAAGCATAATCATCACGTCCATACATAGTACTTAACCATAACATCTCAAGTATACACATAACATACTCGTACGAAGAAATCTATAGTGTCCAATAATGCCTCTACTCTAGATTAGGGCGGGGGCCAAGACATGTCCCGTGCTCACCCTTAAGACCCTACTCGACTGGGCTTTTACACATGTGAGACATATGAACCTGAGGCTTTGATACCAAATTATCACGATCAAAACTTCGGGTGTGATGGAACTCACCTATCTCAAGGCAATTCAACCCAATACCAAATAACATAAAAATAACAACAAAAGCAGAAGATAATAGTCCAATAATACAAATAAGCAGAAGAAAGCACAATACAACTATCCCAAGAGTTAGTGTCACATGTACAAGCCTCTAAATATTGAATATCAAAATAAATACGAGTCATAAATATCTAGTCCTCGAATAGAGCAAAACATAGGATGAACATCTCAAAGTCCTACTAAAGACATGAGCAACTACCTCAAAAGAAATTTGAAAGCTTGAATCCGTAAGTGAGAAATCTAGCAAGATAGACTAGGCTCGTAACCTACAAAAATATAGCAAGGGGTGAGCACCAAACAACGGGGTACTCAGCGAAATGGAACTAACATAAAGCAAAGCAATGAAGAACAAAAGTAACCCCTAAAATCCTAACCACAATCTGCCGAACTTCAAACATGTACTTAGAAAAGTGTCAACACAATATAGTATTCAAATCTCGGTAATCTAGATATACTCATCATATAGAATAGTACCTCAATACAAAATATATAGATAAACCCAACACATACATCAAGATCAAGGGTATAATATGTATAAACCTCATGAATGACATACAACTATATTAGCCAGATATGATATGAGATGGAATGGATGCTATAAAATGGATATAGTGCAATGCAATGCCAATTAATTCTGATGCGTGTTTGTCTTAGAATACATATTTGTTGATCAGATATGGTTGTTTTCCTTAGTCAGAACACATGGGGTACGCACTTGGACCATGTATATGTGATCATGGCCAACAATGTTATTGACTCATGTCACCGGGACAGAACTGTTTCCCTTCGACCTTTCATTTCTTTTCTTTTTCTTCCGGCCAAAACCTTTTTTCTTTGGATTTTCATCAACTATGGATCATCAAGCAACATGTAATAATGGCAAATAATCATGTTCAAGGAGATGAAATATGCAAGATAATGTATCTCGACAATAGAAACCGAGAAATTCTCAAGTGTCTCAATATTAGCACAGTGTCAATATATCTGTCATCTCATGATATAAGCACCATCATGTTATCCATATATAATAACTCAAAAGATCTCAAATACATAATTAATTGATAGTCAATAAGCCACCATATGAAAAATTCTTCTATTCAACATATCATGATCAAGCCTACGATAATACAATTCTATCCCCAAAGTACTCAATTCCACACACATAGGAGAGTACAAGGTTCATTCATATAGGAGCATACAAGGTTCATTCATACTTATCAAAAGGTTAGAAGTCCATTTTCCTCGAATAAAATCGCCAATCAAGTCAAATTTACTGCCTTTCCCCTCCTTCGGTACTTTAAATCACCATAATTTATTCAAATATTACATCACAATCACATAATGAATCTAATGACACTAAAATCACTCAACTCAAAGAAAAAGAATAAAATGGTCAAACATTCCATGCCAAAAAACATTGTCGGAATCTTAAAATTAATGTATAAAAATATTCTCCCCGTAATAAGAAACATAACGGTGAAAACGATTTTGAAAATAGAGTTAAGGTGAGGGAGAAATCAACATTTTAAGTTTAGGAAATCAATATTCGAAACTTCAGTTTACACCAATAAAATCCCAAAATTAGAAGTTAAAATCATTAATTAATCAATGTAAATCAATGAAATAGGTTAGAAAATAGTTACCCAATCACTTTGCCTTGAAAATCCATAAAATCTCTCTTGAAAACGAAGCTTGAAGAGTTGAAAATAGTGAAAAGGGCTTAAATTACGTATTTTAAAGAGTTCACTATCCAGGCACATGGAGTACTCTAGGAACGCGGATAAGGGTCCGCGAACGCGGAGCCTTCAGTCCCCTAACCCTCTGCAAATGCGAGGACTCAATCCGTGAACGCAGAGAGGGGTTCCACGAATATGAAGGCCACGCAGGCCATACCTTCGTGAATGCGGCCCCACACCCGCGAATGCAGAGTGTAAGGTTGGTGGCACCAGAAATAACACAAACTAGAAACATTTAGCCATCTACAAATAAGAACTGGACCCTTGAGAATTCGTACGGAAACACCATGAACACAAACCAAACATGAAATTCTACCAGAAATAATGATCCATACTCAAAGAAACCGTCAGAATTTGAATCTGAAACCCCCGTGGTCCCAAACCTGAGAAAGATCATTTAAACTACTTTCAAGTTCAAAAACTCAAAATATTCTCGGAAGATCTAAAAATTACAACAAAGACATTTTTAGCGTTAGTTTCATCATCCAAAGTTGTTAGCACTGGCGAAATATAGATACAACCTCCCAAACTCTGAATGTTGACCAAAGTCAAACTTATGATCCAAAATGAACTAAAAATGCAACTTTGGACTTAAAATCCCCGTTTTAACTCTGAATTTAATTTTGCAAGTTCTCCAGACAAGATTTAGCATCCAAAACTGATAGAATTGACAAAATCAGATTCTGACACTCGAAACTCAAAATAAACTCAAAACTAAAAATTACCAACTTTAAGCCTTCTAAAACTCTTTCTTTTGCAAAACTCCAATTTTTTATAAGATTTTTAAAATTTGACTTTTAGGCTTATCCAAAATAATTCAAGGAAATTTTTAGGAAGGGAAAATGGAATTAAGTTGAAAATATTGAAAATGACCTTTAGGGTCATTACAAGAGTTCACTCGGTTCTTAGCAGAGGCCCACAGGCCGGGGAGGTTATAACATCACTTTTTCATCTTCTCAATCCTTTTCTTATTCGAGGTTATGTTTTGAGTGTGGATCTTCAGATCATTTGATTAGATGTTACTCTCACCAGACTCATTCAGGGCCATAACATTCGTACTTCGTTGCACCAACCAGAGATCCAACACCACCTGCCAAAGGTTCAGCCCCATAGACTAAGGGTCATGGCATAATCCAGATTGATATAGGTGGATGTACCGGTGGTAGAGGAGTAAGTGATATTTCCCCTTATTCAGGTGATAGAGAGCTATCTTCTATGAGTAGAAGTCAAGGTGAGCATTATTATGCTTTTCCATGTAGGCCTGAGGTTGAGGCTTTCGACGTTGTGATCATAGGTATGGTCCCGATTTACTATCGCCCTGCATCTATGCTATTTGCTCCTAGCTCCACTTATTCTTATGTGACTGCTTAATTCTCTTTGGGATCGAGTTGCCTTATGATCTCAAGTCGGTGTGTATTCATGTTTTGATCCAAGTAGTGGAGCCCTTAGTAGTGGATCGGATGTACCAATCCTTTCTCATTACTTTGGCTGGCTATGAAACTTGAGTAGACCTAATTATATTAGATTCGATAGTTTTGATGTTGTTTGGGGAATGGACGAGCAATATATGTAGGGTGATATCCTTGATTGTTAGGCCAAAATTGTGGCCTTAGCCATACCAGATAGATCGAGGGTTGAGTGGACTTGTTCGAAGGATTCCTATACTAGTAAAGTTATATCTTATATTCGGGTCCAAAAGTTAATTGAACGAGGGTATTTGGCTTATTGGGCTTTTTTTCATGACATTGTTGGTGAGTCACCTTATTTTAAGTCTATTTTGGTAGCTGGTGAGTCTTCTAAGGTGGTACTGGTAATATATTAGGGTTGAGGCATTGATCTTGGAGCGTAAATACTAGGTACTAAGGGGTTATCAATTGTTACGCTTACTCAGGTAGTGGAGTTGGCATTACCGCCACATTTGAGGAGAAATAACTGATTGTTATTATGGATGATTAGTTTAGAATTAGTCATAAGAAAAGTCATAGTGGTGAATCTTAAAATGAGTGTTAATATATTTAAGTGTAGATTTTGTTCCACTGACTTTATTGTAAGCCAAGAGGAGCATGCTGATATTGAGATAACAGGTATATGGAGTGATGAGGTTTTTAAAAGTTCACTTGTAAGGATGTAAATGAAAATATTAGTAAAAAAGTGCATGTGGATAATTGGTTGAGCCAATAGATTTGGCTGGTATTGCACGAGATTGGGTTACCATATTAATTATACGTTCAGTTTTGTAGAATGACATGGTTGGGTTACCTTGTTTAGAATGTGGTAGTATGGTTACACTTGTATCAGTGGGGTTAAGAGACTGCTGAGTAAGGTATGAGATGGAAGCCTACATAGTTTAGCTCAAGTGGAAGAATGGGTTTCTTTATGGCTTCTATTTTAGTGACAGGTATGACTTGGGTTGCTAATGATAGGAACAACAAAGCTCACGAGTCAGTGATTGATGACGAACTAGGGTATGCAATCTCTAAAGATCTTCAATGTATGAATTAGTCAGGTAATGAGATAATTGATTATGTTGGCTAGAGATAATTGATTATGTTGTCTACTGAACATTTTGAAAGGGGTTTGGGCATGACTTTGATTATGGATTTTGTACTTTTAATGGTGAAAGAACTTAAAGAAGTTGCATTTCAATAGTTGGTGTGAAGTAAAGTCAATTTGTTGTGGAGTTTTCCAAGAAACAATGATAATAAATGGATTATGAGCAAGTATATGAGTTGTAGGGATCAAGAGTTTGGGTGTTTAGGATGGAGGCATGAGCAAGTGTTAAGCGTTCAAATATACTTGCAACATTGGTGATGGATAGAAGTCAATTAAAGTAAAGGAGAATAGACATCATGCTTAGAGCCATGGCTATGAGTTGCAAATGGTATGGGTATTTCACTTTGTGTTTATATGATATTATGAGATGGACAAACTCACCATCGAGTTATGAAAGATTATCAACCACCTTCCAGGAAGCTTGGTTTGTGATTTAGAGTAAAATAAAAAGGGGAAAATGTCATGACCCAAAATCAAGGTATGATGAAACTCACCTAACCCACCAAGGCGAGTCAACCCAAAACTTAGATAACACAACACAATTATAAAAGCAGAAGAAAAATAGACTATTAAGATAGATAGGCATAGGAAATCAAAACTACAACCTTTTCAGAACTGGTGTCATATGTACAAACCTCTAAATATAGAATACTCAAAAAGAAAATACATGTCTCAATGTTTAGTCTTCGAATAGAACATAACATAAGATAAAATCCTCGAACATCTACCGAAGGTACAAACAAAAACCTCATGAGTGATCTTGAAGCTTAATCTTGAAAATAAAAAAGCTTGCAAGGGGAATTGGGCTCACAACCTACCAAAATATAGCAAGAAGTGAGCACCAAACAACAGGGTACTCAGGGAAATGGAACTAACCTAAAGTAAAATAATATAGAACAAAAGTACTTCTTAACTCCTAACCACATACTGCGGAATTATACGCCTGAACTCAGAAAAGTCCAGCACAATATAATATACAATTAACAATAATGTCGATATACTCATCACCTGACATAACATCTCAATATACAAATATATATATCCAACATTTACTCAAGTCAATGATACAATAAGTATAAAGTCTCATAAGCAATACATTTATAATATCCAAACATATATGATATGAGATGGAGTGGATGCCATGAGATGTAAATAATGCGATGCAATGTCAAATAATCGTGATACATGTCTATCCTACAAATTCATATCCACCAACTATATCAAACCAAAACCCATGGGGTCCATGCAAGAATCATGCATCTGTGAACATTATCGGTAAAGACCTCAGCCAATGCTCACCCATCAAGAAATAACCTCAGAGCTAATATCAACCGACATATTACCTCGGCTCGCCAGCAGAAACCTCGGCTAACATCGATCAATAGAGACCTCGATCACCAACACATATGTTACCTTACTCATCTCTCAGTCGTAGCCATCACAAGTATCAAATACAGAAATAATAGTGAGTACAGTGTGCATGATCTCTATTATATCATAGTGTTAATATCATAACGATTTCAATATTATCATAGTATCAATATCATTAATGCCTTAATATCATATCGCTATCACTATCAAATGTATCACAATATAAGATCCATCTCAACACCAATATCAAATGATTCTTAAGATCACATATATTATAAATCCACAATTAATTCACAATCCAAGAAATCACCATATGAATAATTACTCAAATCGAAATCTTATGATCAAAGCCTATGATGATACAATTCTAGCTCAAAGTTTTAAATCCATACACTTAGGAGCATACAAGGTTCTATTATACTTAACAAAAGGTAAGAAGTCCACTTACTTTAGATAAAGTCTCGAATCAAGTCAAATTCAAAGCTTTCCCCTTCCTATGATACTTTGAATCACAAAAATCTATTCAAATGCCATCACAATTACATAAAGAATCTAATGACACTAAAATTGATAAATTCAAATGAAAAGGGCAAAATAGTTAAAAATCTCACACTGGAAAAAGTATCCAAAATTGAATATTAACTCATGAAAGAATTTCTCAATTAATAAGAAGTTTAATAGCGAAAACTATTTCGAAAATAGAGTTAAAATGAGGAAGAAATCATCAATTTAGGATTAGAAATTAAAGTTCGAAAAATACCTGAATTCTCCAATCAAAATCCCAAAATTTGTCATAACCCAAAATCAAATAACGACTAAAGAAGAATGAAATAAAGCGAAAACCATCATAAAAAATCCCAAAACCTAGGATCATGAGTACAAGGACATCTAAATAGTACGAAAGAGTAATGCAACTATCTCAAAATAAGATACAAAGATGTCTCATAATATCTTAAATAAAGTATGAAATAGAGTGTAACAAAAGAATTCTCAATGATCTACGATGACTCGAAGTTTGAACCTCACTGCTAAGATCTGAATAGAAGGATAACAACACATCTAGAATGAATCGACTACCCTGTCCGGGTCCCTATGCTCGATATGTAGGGAGGAAGCAAAGTAGGGGTGAGTACACTAAAATGCATTCGGTAGGTTCAGTCGACTAGGTAAGAGAAATTGAACAAGTATGTAATAACGAAGAATACTACCAAAAACATCTAAAAGGTTAGTGCACAATAGAAATACATACATGTCACGACATGGAAGTAGGGCCTAGGCGTGACATGGCAAATGAGAACCTGATATTCCTCAATCAAGCCTCTTGGCATCATATCACACATTATTGGTTCAAAAGCGCATAACTAAATAATAAACACATAGTTCTAAGGGATTACGGGACTTTGAACTCAAGCTATGGGGATGTCATCAGGGGATGAAATTTGCATGAATCACATAGCATTTAACAAATAAGTTATAAGAGGTGGGTAAGTATGACTCACGCTATGGGGAAAAAAGGGGCTTGGGACATTCCATATAAGCACATTCTCATTAAACATATCATAATAGCATAAACATAATCATCACGTCCATACATAGTACTTAACCATAGAATCTCAACTATACACATAACATACTCGTACGAAGAATCTCATAGTGTCCAAAAATGCTTCTAGTCTAGATTAGGGTGAGGACCAAGACATGTCTCGGGCTCACCATCAAAGTAAAGACATAACCAACATAACATAAGAGATATATAGATGGTGGGTATTGTCCTTGGAACATAGGACTCACAACAAGTGATACTCAAAGATCCAAACTAATCGTCAAGAGGTGGATAGATGTAGTCTTCAGTCCCTATAAGGTTAGATTATGCAAGCAAAAGAGTATGTGTTAGTACGTTTCAATGTACTAAGTATGTGGGTATGTAATGCATATGACATGAACAACCTGCAAACCAACGTTAAATGACAACGACATATATATAGAAAGAAGAATATAAGAAAGGATATAATATCAATATGCTATAAAATCCATGATGCATAAATACTTAGTCATATAAACATAATGGGGATGGGACTTCAATCGACATAAGACCAAGTGAGCTATAAGTTGGAACTCTGTCGTCTACCCCACAATGAATCAAGAGGTGACCTACTTGCCAAAGGTAGATCCATTCTTAACATAATCATCTCATAAGAGGCATAAACATGAACCTATGTTTGGCACGTAGTTTGACGGAAATGAGTATGGACCCTTTGAGATAGTCCACCCCACCTCCAATCCATCGGTGCTAAGCCATCATCCCACAAGAATATGTATACATATATACATGTTTTTAAAAAGAAGATAAGTACTTTGAAATCATAACCTTGCATAATTAGGGTTAAAAGCCAAATCACTTTCTTTACTTTCATACGTACGTGATTAAAAAGACAAATCATTCTTCATGACATACTTTTATGCATAGGAATAACTCAATTCTTTACATGGATATGAGAAAAGAGTATGGACCCTTGGAGATAGTCCACTCCGCCTCCAACCTATATTCTATGCTCCTTTAAACATATACATATGGTGTAAACACACATCATTTGCTCAAACAGACATATCATAGACATAGTGTGATCATAACCTAGTCATACCCATTCTTTACTTGAAAACATAGTCATACACATCTTTAGGACTTAGCCCACATCAGAAGATTCATAAAATCCATGCTCGTGAATACAAATGCAATGAATAATGATAGAATAACATGGGCAATAGAGATTAACATCTAAATCAACGTAAAAAGATAGATTTGTTCTTAAATCATAGTAAAATCAACAATTAAAACATAATTCATACTACCCATGCTTAAGTTGATTGAATCTTCATAATCTCAATGAAAATCATGATAATTGAACTTAAATCACCTTAAAATCATTAAATAAGTACAACTCATACTTCAATTAAATCAAATCAATAATAAATTTAAAGACTCATATTTAAAGTACGCTTAAATTTCATAAATTCAAGTGTAAAAGAGTTTTAGGGTCTTCATGGTTGAAAGAGTACCATGAATCAATCCCACATACCTTGATTAGCTAGAAGCTTTAGGGAGAAAAATGATCGGAGAAGAAGAGTTCCTTGAATTCCTAAGTTGAATCTTCAAGCCTTACTCGACAGGAGCTTTTAGGAGAGAGTGAAGAATAATATAAGTTTTTGAAATGAATTTGAACAGGAATGGAGTTGTATAGGCTAAATCATATGTTTAGGAGGGCTTAGAAAGACTAAAACAACGTTAGGAAATCACCAAAATTACAATAAAAACCTTAATAAAATGGGCCTTAGAAGGCTCCAAGGGGTCGTTTAGAAGAATCATTTCACGGACCATGTGAAGTTACATGGGCCATGAATCCGTCCGTGGAGCAACACTTAGAAAACGTTTCACTGATGAAGGTCCGAGACGGTAATTCCATACTTAGAAAATTTTCACTCTAACGACCATACAGGAGGCTATAGGACCGTGAGACCTCACACAGACCGCGAACTAGTCCGTGGAACCTCACTTAGCCAATTTCCTGCCAAGCTTTGCAACATGAAGCCACACAACTCGTCAATGCTCTAATGACCAATTTGGGCTTCCGTCTTGTTGACGTGAACTCTGGAACACTAACCTTATACATAGAACCTATTCTTATGTAGAGACCATCATAAACACTTCACCATGCCACATGGAAGGTCAGACATGACCTCTAGAAGGACCATTTAGTGTTTCACGACCCGTTTAGGGTCCCCTGGAGCAATGCCACAGCCAATTTCCAGATTCAATCCTTGTGTAGAAATCTTTACTAAAAATGTCATAACATCTTCATCCAAATTCCGAATCAAGTGAAACCAAGTGAGTTGGAAAGATAACTCAAACAGATTCAATTTAACTGGTCATGGACCAACCAGTTCTTCTTGTGCTGAGAGAAATGACCAGTTAAAGTTTACCCTCCCAATGGTTCGTATGAAAAACTAAACCAATGTAATTCCTTGATCATGGATTGATAAATGGGACTCATGAAAACTATAAACCATACTAACTAAGCTTAAAATCCGTGAACTATGCATCGATAAGGTTTTCAAAATTTCTTGGGTTGTTACATCATCTCCCCTTTTGGAACATTTGTCATTGAATGTGCTAAAACAAGGCTTGAAAAACTTGAGTTAAACATGAAACATATAGACATGAAGACATAATGCATAATTCATCATTTCAAAATCATAAAGTCATTAAAACTCATGTCCAAAAATCATTTAAATCACTTTGTGCATATCTATGCATGTCATCTCATGAAACTTAAGAGGTAAAGAATTAGGACCATTTGGAGTGGATAGAACCTAGTCCCTTAATCTTGAGTAGATAGGAATAGATAGGATATCGCTTCATCATGTCTAACTCCGCTTCCCATGTAAAACCCTCCACACGTTGATTTCTCCAAAGCACTTTAACTGAATCCACGTCTTTGTTGAAAAGCCATTTTACTTGCCTATCCAAAATTACAACTGGCACCTCTTCATAAGTAAAGTTCTCCTCAACCACAACACCTTCCGAAGGCACAATCGACTTGGGATCACCAACCAACTTCCTCAACATAGACACATGGAACACCGTGTGAATAGAACTCATACCTAAAGAAAAATTCAATCTGTAAGCCACATTGCAAATCCGCTCAACAGTCTCATATGGCCCGACATATTAGGGACACAACTTGCCCTTTTTAACAAAATGCATAATATCCTTCATAGGTATTTCACACCCCAAAAGAAGGGGAGGCATGACTGGCACTCGATACCATCATTGGCCGAGTAAGCTACTGAATATACTACCTGACTATCCTAGGGGCTAAATGATCGGGCAACATAACATCTGAAAACTAAGCTTGGACCATTTAGGTCATGACCTAGACAATAATATGTCATGTACATCAAGATAGGTAAACCAATATGATAAAGTACTAGCTAGGAAAAAAGGCTGCAACAATAGAGGTACAGTCACACACTATATGTATATATTTCAATCCTATGACTGGAGAATGGAA
The DNA here is from genome assembly GCA_038996855.1 of Solanum aculeatissimum. NCBI lineage: Eukaryota > Viridiplantae > Streptophyta > Magnoliopsida > Solanales > Solanaceae > Solanum > Solanum aculeatissimum. The sequence continues at coordinate 14,116 of JBCEWC010010902.1, forward strand.
GGCACTAAAGAACCAACCTAAAATAATATGTCCACAATACCCTCTACGAGAATCACTAAAACTGCCGGGATAGGGCCCCAACTATTCCCAACTATACAATAAAAAGTAAGCATCTTGTGAAAGCTCTAGGAAAAGGTGAAGTTTATCAACTCACAGCTGAACTGGGCTCCTAGTGGAGGGGTCAATCAGAATCACTATCCGAACCTGCACATACGAAATAAAATGCAGCGTCCCCAAGTAGGAGGACGTCAATATGAATGAACATGTACTGGTATGTAATACAGAAAGTGAAATCATAGATAAATGTAGTAAAAAGGGTAACAGAAACCACCTGTAACTAAGACTCAAGTAACCTTTTTGGCCAACATTCAACCTCCTAGTGATCAAATATGCATGGTATTCTCGAGTAATCGCATGTTATGAATACATATATATAGATGCAAATGCATGACATACCCAACCAAATGCTAGCAATAGTGGTCCTTTCCGGGAGCTACCCGACATCATATCTGCTAACCCGTGGCCATCTGTATCATACACATATATATAGTTAGTTGGACAAATAGGCCTCATATCTCCGATTATAGTTCGAAGTCATGTATAACGTGCAATGTATGATATGAATGCACATCATAGGCCATAACATAAATACAACCAATCTTGGCTCATTGGTAAACTTATCCTCATAACATCATACTCACTGTCGTAACATATACATATGGCCGTGGGATCTTACATGTCTTTCAAATAAGTTTGACAACTTCACTCAATATTTAGAATGAGGCCTTAATACCGAAAATGTTCATAAAGGTGCTTCAAATAATGCTTACACTTGGTTCTATGTCAATAAGTAAAATAAAATACTAAAAAGAATAAAGTGCATTAGTAGTTTAAATAGAAACGTTATATTGGAGATTATTGGAATTTAACATGTTACATTTTAAGTTCTTCAAAGATGATTTTAGTAAGAAAACAGGACTGATTATGAATATTGCATTCCCCTTGTAATCGAACTTTCATTTTAGTGACACCCCATAAAAAAGGAGCAACACGTCAACATATGGACCGACAATTAAGAAAAAACAACAAATTGATCTATAGATATTGAATGTCCAATTGAGCGTTCAAATGGAAGATCAAATTAATACCATCATGAAAATAATCTAGTGAACGTTCGAATGCTCGAAGTTCCTTTCCAATGAACGTTCGAATGTCCGAAGTTCCTTCACGAAAGTTATTCCCAACATCCTAAGCTTTGCAATGACTATACACAGCTTTAAAACACCTACAAACAATCCATAGATTGACATTAATTGCATGATTTTATATAAAATGTCTATGCGAGGAAACGTCCGTAGAACTTCGAAAAAATAGTCGTACCAAAGCCCCAAAATGATTACCTAAACAAACTAGCTGCAACCATATATTGACCAGAAAGAACACCACTTTTTCATAGTCCAAAATGAGCCACAAACATAGCTAATAAGAGGGGAAAATATTCGCAATGCGTAAGGCACACATTTCTAGGCACGCGGGCGAATTTTAAAGGTAAAAATGTGAATAACTTACCTAAATTAGATAGAGACCTGGTGGGAGCTTTCTCTTCAGTTGTTGAACTAATTTGGGATGAAAATGATGCATTTCCAATTTTAAAACATCAAAATAGCCGACATATAGTTGGGCTTGACGCGACCCGACCCATGACCCAGTTCCACGCTTGGGCGGTCGTGGTAAAACTCTCATAACATTTTATTCTAAAGTTGGATTGATACGCAATTTTATGCATTGCAAACTAGACTCTTAGACCTTAAATTTGATAGGTAATGGACCTTCTAACTCCTTATAATTTGGGAGATATGGTCAGATACATTTGACCCAAATTTAAGAAAGATTTCTTAAAGAAGCTTATGGTAACTTTTGCAAAACTTTATCTTGCAACTTCCTTGACTCCGAAACTTAACATATGAACTTTGGGATATCAAAATACCCCTTAACAATCCATTATTATCAAATTATGCACTTTAAGTCCCATTTGAGAACTGAAACTTAATTTAAGTCTTCTGAAAAGGATGAGGTGCCACTTGGGCAATCTCTCTAATATCGACTATGCATTTAGGGGATTCCTTTGACTTAAAACATTAATACCTTGATATTACCACCTATATGCAGCCTTATTACACTTAGGTTCTATCTTGATTCTTATATGCCTTATACAATGTGCCATAATATGTATATTATAAAAGACGAGAATCACGGGGTCTCACAAGGTGAAACCTTCACATAAACCCAATCACCTACATGAAATTCAAGGTCTCTCTTCCTAACATCCGAGTAAGACTTTTGGCGACTTTGAGCCGTTCTCAAATCAATTTCACTTTTCCACAATTACGAGTTTATGTAAATTTTATCTTACTCTTTTGAATGCGAATTGATATGAGTACATGCGCAAAGCGCGTACCGAGAGACTAGTAACAAGACAATAAGCAAAAGCATCATCCGGAGAAGAGGCTAGGACCTTGTAATATATCAAAAGAACTGTCTTGAAGAAAGTTGATGAGTCCGCATGTTGGACTCATATAGAGCTTAAATTGCATAAAATATTATCTTCGACGTGTTGCTTTTCCTCGAGTATTAACAAAAAATGTGTGTTTGATGCTAGGAATGAGGAATAATGTAATGACCTCGCAGGACTTTTTTAGTATTTCGACAAATAATACCATTTTGGCCTTTTTAAAAGTTGCCATGGGTCAATTTTGTTTGAGTCTAAAAGTTAAATTTTGAAAATCATGTGAAAAGTTGGAGTTTTGCTAAAGAAAGAGTTTTTAAAGGCTTAAAGTTGGAAATTTTGTGTTTTGTGGTTATCTTGAGTTTCGAGTGTCAGAATTCAATTCTGTCGATTCCATCAACTCCTGAATGCAAAATTTGATTTTGAAAAACTTATGGAACTAAATTCGGAGTTAAAAAAAGATTTTGGACCCAAAGTTGCATTTTTAGTTGATTTTGGATCATAGTTTGACTTTGGTTAACATTATGAGTTCAGAAGCTCGAATCAAATTTAAGTCAGTTCCTATGGTTCCAGGTGGTG
>JBCEWC010010903.1:0-17200 GCA_038996855.1 Solanum aculeatissimum
AATGAATAAAAAAACATAACAGATTCAAAACCAACAAATGTAAAATGATAACAATAAATAAAGAACAAACTTAGGAATTAATCTGAATTAAAATAAAACTAAATAAAGAAAATGATAAACCTAATGCCGGATCACGAGCCAGGAACTCTTCGAAAATCAAAGTTGTTTGAAGCTCTCCAGTGATGGTCGTTGTTTGGTGCGGTAGCCGTTTGGGTGCTGTTGTTGTTGTTGATGATTTTGAGGAAGAACAATGGAGTTTTGGATTGTTTGTGGGCTGATTTCAGGGGTCGTTTTAAGGCTGATCTGGTAGGGATTTTGGTCAGATTTTGAGACTGAGATGGATGGAGATAAAGAGGAGGCAGAGGTGAGTGAAAGAAACAGAGGAATGAGGTGAATGTTTGGTGGGTGCTGGTCGGAACAGAGGAGGGAGGAAGAAGGAGAACAGAGAGTTTGATGGTTGCAGCTTTCACGGTGGTTTCTGTTTATGGTTTTCCGGCGTGGGTGTAGTTTTGGTTGTTGTTGAAGCTGCTTTTTGTGGAGGGATTTGGGTATATTTGAATGTGGAAGATGGAGTGGAAAGAAGAGGGATATGAGGCGTGAGTGGAGTGTGGGGGCGAGGGGCCTGCGGGTGTTGGGGTTTGAAAAATTGTCGGGGAGTGGGAAGCAAAATAATGAGGAAAAGGGAAAAGAAAATGGGGTTGGGGCAGAATTTATTTTGGTTGAATCATTAAAAATCGAAGAAGCTCAATGATTAATTTATATCGTGAAAGGTAAAAATTGGGTGTCAACAAGTAGCAGTTAACTAATATATGTTTCTTAAAAAGATGTTCCTAAATTATAGTGACACATTCGGAAATAATTAAATTATCCGATAAACAAAATAGTTTTTACGGTTTAAAAATATAAAAACTGCAAATACTAAAAAAAATTAAAATTACTACCTATTTAATTTTACTATTACTTTAAATTTTACAAAAGACAATTAGTTAATTTCCTTATGAATAATCATTGACTATATATTATATAATTCTTCAAAATTTATATTAATAATCATTGCCTATATATTATATAATTCTTCAAAATTTGTATTATCATTGGAACTTTTAAACTAATAGGAGAGGCAAATTTCTTACTTTTATATTTTAAATATTAAATTTTAAAATAATTTAAATTTATATTAGTTAGTAATTTAAATTTAAAATGTTTAAAAAAATCTATATATTTCAAAATCATGTATAATACTTTTTTTTTTGTCTCACAATAAAATAATATATTACAATTAAAACTATTGGAACTTTTAAACTAATACTAGTTTTTCTTACTTTTATGTTTTAAATATTAAATTTTAAAATAATTTAAATTTTTATTAGTTAGTAATTTAAATTTAAAAAATGTTTTAAAAAATCTATATATTTCAAAATCATGTACAATACTTTTTTCCCCGTATCACAATAAAATAATATATTAAAATTAAAATTAATTTAAATCTTAATTTAAGATTAATGTAAGTTACAGTTTTGAATTTATAGTTTTAAAAATGGTTATAACTTCTCTGTTTTTATCTCATTTATCCTAATTACTATAGGAGTTTTCAAATTTAAGATACCATTTTAAATTGTACATCTTCCTGTTTCACTGTTTGACAAAACATATTCATCCACTTTCATGAATGTAATTATTTGCTTTACTTTGATGATTTATTTTGATTTTGCAGTTTTATTTTCACATTATAAATCTTGCAATGGATTGACATGGTAAGTAATTTATTTACTTGTGATTTCAGGAAAAAAATATGTTATCTAACGATCGCATAATGAATGTCCAAATTAAATTTTTGACCAATAAATTTTTTATATAATTTTTTTATAACTTTTATTGTAGGATATATCTATCTTTATATTTTAAATAACTTTGATTTTAAAAATCTGTACTCAAAAAATATTTTTTATATTATTTATAACAAAGTTCTTTTGAGAGTTATTTGTGTCTTTTAGTGATATGTTGTTTATATTATTGCTTTATGCAATTGATAGTTGTATGTGATTGTAGTTATTTTTTGAATTATGAATAAGAAGGTGAACAATGAAGTTGGTTTTGTAAGGAGTATTTTAGGTTCATCAACTGATTAATTTCTTTGTAAGTAAACTTTTTTTTTTTACTCACTTTGAATTTATTTGGATGATTTCATTTTTGTTTTTGTTGGATTTTTGTAAGGATTATCTAGGATAAGTAAAATGTCGAAAAGAATGGACTATATGCAATATATACGTTTTAAAAATTAATTGAATCATTTTATTGTCAAGTATGTTTTCACATATAAATGAATAGATTTTAAATGGTGGAAGTAGGCTTTTAGATACAAAGTGTATCTCCCACATATCTCCCAACATATTTATTGAATATGGATCGTTTAAGTAATGAATGGACAAATCTTAAAATCAAGTGCTTATCCATTATTTGTTAAAATGCTAAAGAGCTTCTCAATTTGGTGAATGTCTTTCTCTTAGATTGCTATGATATGAGAAAATTGTCTTTGTATTATTCGTTTTCATGGAATGTAAATTTTTAATAGATTTTTTTCTTATCATTTTGTTGTAGGGGTAACTTTGGCGAGAGGGAGATTAATGGGACGGGATTTGTTGACATTATTATAAGCAAATCGTTTCAATAACAAGGGAATGGAAGAAAATTTGTTAGCACAATGTTTGAAGTTTTGCAACACATTTTTACACTAAAGCTTAACTTTTTGGTTGTAACAGTCTATTGCTATTCTCTCTTCAATTTTCTATTTTAGAAATTTAATTATTCAAAAATATTTTAAAAAAAATAAGAGAGACAATACTTGGTATTTTTTAAATGATGCTAAAAAATATATATATTTAAAACAAAAATTTTAATCTAGCTATTTAAAGTAGGAAAAAACTGCTAAATAACAATTGATATTTTTTTGATGTAAAAATGTAACAGAAAAAAAAATACTAATGAAAAATTTCGAACTACACCTATTTTCTCTCCACTTCTCCTATTTTCTCTTTAGTTTTCTATTTTAAGAATTTAATCATTCAAAAATATTTATATAAGTATAATTAACTATTATTTATTATTGTGTTTGAGTGTAGCTACATCTTGAATATTAGTAGTTTAGTACCATCAATGAGATTCGTGTATGCATTATATATATATGACAACTTTTAAAAAATCAAGATCTCTTATCAATAATTATTGCAAAATTGTTAGTTTCTGTTTATTCTTTTTTCTGTTTATAATTAGTTATTTTAAATTTTGTTGTGTTTTTGCAGAATACTTAGAATGTGATTAGCTGAATTTGAATTTTTATTTTTATAAAATTAATAAAGTTCTTATGGAATGCACCATAACAATAATGAGCCATGTGTATATGTGAAAGATTATTGCAAGAGATATACACATTTTCAAGTTTCGACTACTCAATTTTTTTGAGTACGTATAATTATTTTACAAAGTTTCATACTATTGTTATGATCATTTAATTTTAATTCAACATATATTTTTTATTTTTTGAATTTGATAATAAAATTTTTGATATAAGTAGACATTTTTGTTTAAAGAAAAATAAATTTATATCTTTATCTTAATCTATATCCATATCCATATCTTCTCTTATTTAATCACCTAAATATTTAAAGAGGAGGACAACCTTCATAAAGTTGGAATATTTATCTTTATCTATATCCATATCCATATCTTCTCTTATTTAATCACCTAAATATTTAAAGAGGAGGACAACATTCATAAAGTTGGAATATTTTTTTATTGGAAGGAATATGGAAATTCTAAATATTTATTTATCAGAAAAGGATGTGATAATTCTAAAAAAGTATACATATATTCATATTCCACAATAGTTCTATGAAAATTTTAGTATAAAAATTAGTATACAACAATTATTTAATTCAAGCAGTTTATGTATAATAGAATTTTGAAAAGTAATAAATTATTAAAATTGAATAAGTTTTATGCTTAACATAATCATAATTATCAAATTTTCTTAGTTATATTTCATTTTAATCTAAAGAATAAGATGAAAGTATTTGTGATTTTGAATAATTTAAATAAATAAATAAAAAATAATATTAAAAATTATTAGTGTCAAATGTAAACTGTTTAAACTATTAAAAATAATAATTTTAAACTGTTTGCAATCTATCAATATAAACTTATTTGGTAAACAAATATTGTTATCTTTAAAATAAATTTAAATTAAAAAATTAACAGTAAAACAATTTCATACCACTTAGTACGCAGTTAATAAAAGTTTGTCAATAATTTCTCATTTATATTATGATATCCGTTAAACAAAAATATGAATAAATTCAAGAAATCTATTTAACAATTTAACTATAAATCGTATTTAATAGAATTGTTGATTTATTTGTTTAACAAATTTCGGATATTTTTAATATAAAAAAATATAATTTTTTAAATTTATTACAGATATGCAACAACTTTTTAATTCCTTCATTTGACCTATTTTCTAAGAAAATTCTTATTGCAATAAAAATAAAATGTTGTAGTATTATCTTTCTTATACATCATTATCAATTCGGTGTGTTTTAAAAATTGATTAGGACATAAACTTAAAAAAAAAATTAATTAAATAATGTTAAAAACTTCTATTGTCAAATTTAGACAATAAACTAAGCTTATATATTGATTTGTATACATAAATATTCTATTATAGCTTATCAACGAGCTAAATATTATATTCTCTTAAATAAATTTTACAATATTATTTTAAAATAATTTTAAATTTTAATTTATCAATAAATTAATATTTATTAATTAACCGCGCAACGCGTGGGTACATATACTAGTAGACATAATATTGCCGTGTATATAAGAAGAACATTTTTAAAATTGAATAACTCGATTTTTTGAATTACTGGGGTTTATGCAAGATGTAGGGCTCTGGATAGATTAGAATTATGGGAAGAATTGCAAGATCTCAATGAAAATTGCAACTGTCCATGGATAATGGGGGGGGGGGGGGACTTTAATGTAATTGTAAACGAAGAAGAGAAGCTTGGAGGGATGGAGTTTGAGCAGACGGAGGCTAATGATTTTAGTTTCTTCATTTCCAATTGTGACTTAGAGGATCTTCGATTCACCGGTAGTAAATATACTTGGTGGAATGGGAGAGTGGGAGGAGATTGTATTTTTAAAAAACTTGACAGAATTTTGGTGAACCAGAAATTCCTGGATATTTTCCCTGCTGCCGAAGTTACTCATTTTATTAGAGAAGGATCAAATCATGCTCTTTTACAGCTACTATGTAACACTAATCATGAATCGATTAAGAAATCGTTTAAATTTATGAGTTTCTAGACGTCTCATAACAAATTTAAAGAAATTGTTAAGGAGAACTGGAAAGTTAATTTTGAGGGTAGCCCTTTCATCGTACTGCAAGCCAAGATGAAAAAAGGCAAAAAAACTTTGTCTAAGTGGAGCAGGGAGGAGTTTGGGAACGTGTTTCAACAAGTAGCTACCATGGAGGATATAATTAGAGTAAAAGAAGTACAATTAGAAATGGACCCTAGTGCAACAAATAGGGTAGAACTGAAAAGGGTGGAGGCAGAGTTGAAAAGATTTTTGGGCCTAGAAGAGGAATATTGGAAGCAAAAATCAGGGATGAGATAGTTCAAAGATGGTGACAGGAACACACATTTTTTTCACGCCTATGTTAAGGGGAGAAGGAAAAAACTTCATATATCGGAGATAATGAATGAGCAAGGGGGGTTGGTAAACACACAAGGACAGATAGGGGAGGAAGCAGTGCAATTCTTTGCAAATCAATTCAAAGAAGACTATATCAGTACTGATTATTCTATGCTGAAACATATTCCAACCTTGATCACCGAAGAGGACAATGAACACATGACCAAACTACCTGAAAAGGAGGAAGTTCGATCAGTGGTGTTCAAACTGAAGGGAAACAGTGCATGCGGTCCTGATGGATTTACAGGAACCTTTTTCCAGGTATGTTGGGACATTTTAGGAGATGATCTTACTAAAGTTGTGAAAGCATTCTTTTGTGGACAGGAATTAACGAAATTTGTTACTCATACAAATTTAATATTGATCCAAAAAAAAAATAGTGAGATCATTTGCAGATCTAAGACCGATAAGTCTGAGCTCTTTTATAAACAAAATCATATCAAAAATCCTACATGGAAGACTGGAAAGAGTACTCCCCAAAATAATTTCACAAAACCAGTCAGGATTTCTAAAAGGAAGAAATATTACAGAAAATGTGTTGCTTGCTCAGGAGATCATTCGGGATATCAATAAGAAAAATAAGGAAGTGAATGTGGTTGTAAAGTTGGATATGGAAAAAGCCTATGACCGAGTGTCATGGATTTTTTGACCAAAGTTCTAAGAAAATTTGGATTCTCGGAAGGTATTATTGATATGGTATGGAGATTACTTTCTAATAATTGGTACTCAGTACTAGTTAATGGAAAATCTCATGGATTTTTCCAATCTTCCAGAGGTTTAAAGCAAGGTGACCCCCTATCACCAACACTTTCATTATCGTTGCTGAAGTACTATCAAGGAGTCTGAATAACCTAAATGAAGACAGTGAATTTAAGGGGTTTGGGCTGCCTAAGTGGAGCCCAAAAATCAACCATTTGGCGTACGCAGATGATACAATCCTGTTTGGTTCGGGTGATAGAAGTTCCATTATTAAAATGATAAATGTGGTGAGGGATTATGAGAGAATATCTGGGCAGAAGGTAAACAAAAGTAAGAGTCATTACTACCTACATGATAACTCTCCTCTAAGTGTTGCTATAAGGTTGAGAAGGTTGACTGGTATCAGTCAGGGAAACTTTTCGTTTACTTATTTAGGATGTCCAGTGTACTATGGAAGGGGACGAGCAATATATTTTGAGGATATGTTGAGAAAGATTTCCAGAAAGGTGTTATCCTGACACAACAAACTACTGTCAGCAGGAAGAAAGGAAACGCTCATAAAACATGTGTTACAATCCATCCCAATTTATCTTTTATCAGTAACTAACCCTCCAAAGAGAGTCATAGAACAGGTGTATCAGATACTGACAAGATTTTTCTGGGGTGGCAATGGTGGGATAAAAGGAAAACATTGGGTTAAATGGATGGATTTGTGTTACCCCAAGAAGGAAGGGGGGTTGGGTTTTAGATCGTTTCAAGAGATTAACAAAGCACTACTTGTCAAGTTATGGTGGAAGTTCAGGACTGAAACAGGATCTCTTTGGGCTGCATTTATGTGGAATAAGTATTGTAAAAAACATCACCCTGTTGTTATCTACAGTAGAGGGGCACCACAAATTTGGAGAAGTTTGATAAGAGTTAGGGAAGATGTGAAACATGAGATTTGGTGGCAGGTTAAATCAGGCAACTCCAATTTTTGATTTGATAACTGGACTAAACTAGGTGCATTATATTTTATAGAAGACCAAAGGGTGATAGATGAGGAGTTAGAAGTCAAAGACATGATTACTAATGGGGCATGGAACAGGGAGAAATTGAATGGATGTCTGACAGAGGAGATGACTGACTTTATTATTGACAACAAGCCAAGGCTAGATAGTGTTAATGATAAGCCATGGTGGATGGGGGATTCATCGGGAACATTCTCAGTAAAAGCAACCTACAGATTAATAAGAAATAAGAAATCTCCACAAGGATGGAGCTATAAATTATGGGATAGGGGAGTACCTTTCAAGATTTCTTTCTTCCTGTGGAAAGTGATCAAAGGAAGAATACCAACTGATGATATTTTAAAGAAAATACATATCAGGATGGCCTCTAAGTGCTACTGTTGTGAGGATGGAGGGGAGGAAACAGTGGAACATTTTTTTCTAACAGCTCCCATATCCCAAAAGCTATGGAAGCACTTTGCTACTTGTGCAGGTATTCATATAGAGGGGAGGCAGTTGAAACAAGTTATTTATGAATGGTGGAATCTGGAAGCCCCAGCCAAGCTCAGTCAAATTGTTAGTTCAGTCCCTGCCATAATAATATGAGAGCTATGAAAAAGGAGGAATGCCAGGAGGCATGGAAAGGGATACTCACCGGAAAAGATGGCTCAGCAGTGTCAAAAAACATTTCAGTTCATAGTTAAAGAAAAGTTTCCATGGATAAAGGAAACGCCGAATCAATGGGCAGGACTGGTAGACTGTTTAAGAAATTATAGGCCTCAGCTCTACCATCATATAGTGAGATGGAAACCACCAGACGAGGGATGGATGACATGCAATACGGATGGAGCAAGTAGGGGTAATCCCAGACAAAGTGCCTATGCCTTTTGCCTAAGGGACTGGGAGGGTAACCATATATACACCCAAGCCCAAAACATAGGTATAAGTACCAATCTAGTGGCAGAAACCATGGCCATTTTACATGCACTAAAATATTGCAGATAAATAGGGTATCATATGATTAAATTGCAGACAAATTCAAGTATATTAAGAGATATGATCATGGGGGTATGCAGATGCTCATGGGAGGTGGTGGAGAAAATTGAAGAAATACAAAGCATAATCAAGCAATTGACAGTGCAGGTAATACATATCTACAGAGAAGCTAATCAATTGGCAGACAGTATAGTGAATGAGGGTTTTGATGATACACAATTAAAACAATACAACCAGTTTAGTCAGCTACCCAGCAAATGCAGAAAGATTATCAACATGGAGAAACAACAGATCCCATACATCAGAGTTAGAACCAGACCCATTAATAGTCAAAGTCCCACTTAGATACAAGATACGATACTAGAATACTAGAGGATTATTTACATTACAAAAGAAGATATACACATGCTAAATACAAAAGGCACAACTAATAGACAGGACAGGTGGGAGCAAAAAGCTGTGGACAAATTATTGTATCCTTAAAAAATGGGGGTACATCGTCAGTTACTGGAATCAGAGTTGAAAAAGAGCTCCATGCATCCTATAGATCTGAGGGGAGACGTACCATTTTCTACAATACCAAGGGAGGCAAGTAAGGAGAATGGAGAATAGAAAGCATAACAAACAAAAGAGTAAGCGAAGAACTTACATTTCAAAATGAATGGCGATGAATAGTTAAACCACATCAGATTCAACATAAGGAGATGAAGAGATAGAAAGGACGAAGACTTACAAAAGGAGTAGAAGTATCACGAGGAGGATTAGCGAGACAACTTGGGGAAGACGAAGGGAATGGAAAAGGAAAAACTGCATCATTTGGGGAAAGAGGAGGTGAGGTAAGGAATAGGAAAGTGAGGTCCAGAAAATCCAAAACTTTAGGGTATAATATGTCAATAGATATGGGCCTTGGGCCAACGTAGGATTCATTTTGTAATTGAGTTTTATTTATTAATAAAATGGGCCTAACAACCTGGTAATTGTTTTAAAAAAAAAAACTAAAAAGGATGTCACATCACATTTTCTGTTTTAACTTTATTATTGTTGACACTCAATTTTGACCCATCATTTTAAAAATTCATATTTTTGTGTTATTATTGTTTAAATAATTTAAAATACATATTTTTTGACAATTTTAGATTAATTTTTGATAATTACTCATATTTTTTAAATTCTTAGAATTTTAATTAGTTTGATTTTATAATTTTTACGCAACCTAATAATTTATTTATTTATTATTATTATTGTTATTATATTTACACAGATAAATTATACGCAGATATGCATTTGGGCCCTTATTTCAACCCATTAGATTTCGAAGGGTGTATATAAATTCTATGAGTAGAATTTCTATTTTTGGAAAAAACCCTAAAAAATATTGTCTCCTCTTTTCATTTTCTGTTCTGGCAGCCGTCACCGGAATCCGACGCGGCCTTGCCAGAAAAACAACCAGCAGCTCACTCGTACCTTCTCCCCTCATTGCCATGGCAGAACCCGCGACAACACAACCGTCTGAACCAAGCCCCAAAACCACTGAATTCTACCTAGAACACCACCGGAAACCATCGCGGAACATCAATCGAATGACCCTGAACCCTGAACCCCTCTCTCTCCGTCTCTCTCAAAACAACAACACCCACAGACGATACCCCCACCGCCACTCTGGCGCGCCAACAACCGCCAAATCAACCACCAACTTGAGCCCCTTTTTCACCGAAATCAAACCAGCGAAAACCAGCCTCGAAATGACCTCTCAACCACCGGAAAATGATCCCAAATCACACCAAACAACAACCTAAATCGCACCTCATTTTTCAGCCACCAAGTGACATGAATAGCCCCAACTTAACCCAAATCGTCTTCTCCAAAACCCTAATCGCAACCACTTCCTTAGGTGCTTTGCAGCCAATCCATTCTCTAAGTCATGACGGAAGTTGAAACTGATGTTGTGCCCAGTCAACCAAGGAAGAGAACGTTCAATAAGTTTAGCTACAGAGGAGGGTTTAAGGAACAACCACAACTTGGAACACATTTAGATCTAATCAGACTCGTGATTTTTGTCTACGATGGGCTTGATTTTTCGGTAAATATTATCTTTCCTGTCAGCTGTGTTGATTTTGTACTGTATTGCTTCATTTGGATTCATAAATTTTGCAATATTTTGTTATGATTTGAAACCCCATTTATCATTTTTTACTTCTGATATTCTAAATTGAGACAAGTTTGCTTTCATTTAGTGCTGCGACATTATAGTATTTATTCATCTATTGTATCTAGTTGTTAATCCTAAAAAATTATTATTATAGTTATGTCTAGTTTATATGTATTGTTCTGTTATAATTGTATGTATGCATTTTTAGTTTTTGATTATTTTTATGTTTTAAGTTGAGTTGATAGTATCATTTTTCAATTACTCATTGTTGATTAAAATTAGTTTTAATTATTGATGTTCTTGCTTTAATATTTATTAGCAATTCCATTACAGTGGTGCTATTATTGGATCAATTTTGATATATAGTTGATTTATTTGTTCTCATTGAGCTATTTAGTTATATATATATTTTTAGTAAGTTTTGTACTATTTTTGTTGCTAATCTATTTATGTTTCTACGTGAGTTTTTATAAGAGTGGTCAATGACGAATCTATCGGTCGGATTTCGAGGCCTCTCCATTCAAAAAGACGGACAAATTTAGTTTAAGTTAATATTGGTTACAAGTTCAAATTCACAAAATTTTAGTTTAAGTTCATACGTATATTATTTGTTAAAGTGGCCAATGACGAATCTATCCGTCGGATTTCGAGGCTTCCCTGTTCAAAAAGACGGACAAATTTTAGTTTAGATTAATATTTGTTATATCTTAAAATTCAAAAAATGTTAGTTTATGTTATGTACAATATTTGTTAGAAAGGGCCGATGAAGAAATTACCGTCGATTTCCATGACCTTCCATGCATACAAGACAAATTTTATTTTTCTAATTTGTATGTATCCATTGTTGTGTATATTGTTGACGTTAGACAAATATTAGGCCGTTGTCTTGTATTATTATTTATTTTATTCTTTGTGTACATTTTGTGTTTATTATATTTGTGAGATTATCTCCTCAATTTGAAAAAATGAGTTCAGTCGGGACTCACATTTGTGAATTCTGAAGGTGCTAATTAGGGGTGACAATTTCAACATATATAAGGTAAAATGAGTCCATTTAACCCATATTTATTTTAAGTAAAAATTTTACAAATACCATACTATGTAAGGATATTTCCTTTCTATACCAACTATTTATCAAATTACTTAAAAAAAAATTTTATGGACGCGATTGATACCTCATTTGTCGTGTGATACGTAGCTTATTTTTAGCAATAGTCTAGTCAGTTACGAGCTTAATGGGGAATAACCAAAAATTAATAACAATTATCCATTAATTAAGGAATAACATTGGTGATTGCAATTATGATTGCTGTATGTGCGGAACAATAGTTATTTAGGGGAAAAAATGAAGACAACCTGGATAAAGCTTTCTTGATAAGTCTTTGAAGAATTACATGAATTTGAAATTCATCTATTTTTTAGTGGATTCTCTGATTGATACGGTATGAACGTATCAATATTGTTGCGTCACTCTGGTAAATGGGTGTCCGAGGTTGCGTACGAGTGATACCAAAGTGATGAAATTGTTGTAAGAGAAAATATATCTTTCGTTAATATGAATCAAGCAATTGCGGCCGAGCTCAATATAGATAAAAAAAGAAAGAGATTAATGATAAGATACGTAGTTGAAGACAATTCTTCTCCTATAACTATTTGAAACGACATAGGTGTGAAGCTCTATATTGAGATTAAAAAGAAGAAATCCGGGTTCGGTACGTATCCATTATGCATAGATGCATTAGATTTAGACGTAGTTGAGATTGAAGAATTTGATTGTGTGGCTGGATCGATAGTATGTGCCGAAGAATCACAACATGATGATGATGTGATTGGGTCAATAGAGTTTGAAACTGAAAATTCTTGTTTTGAACATGGATTGGACGTATCAAACATATTTGGTATGCACAGGAATTTTGATATTAAAGAAAAGCAGGTATATAAAGATAAAACTACATTATAATGAAAAAATATAAGGTTGCAAAAGGATACAATTTCAGAGTCAAACGATCAGATAGCAAAAGGTTCGTGTTCAGTTTCAATGGTTATCTAATTTGTTACATATTTGTACAAAAAGGTAAAGATGATGAGACGTATCTAGAAAATAAACGTCAAGTTCGTGTTGCATTTCAATGTTTATCTAATTTGATACATATTTGCACAAAAAAAGGTAAAAAGTGATAATACGTATCTAGTAAATAAATGTCGTGTGATTTAAATTGTGGAATTGAAGTGACGTATCAAGTTGATATTTTGGATACTGTGTAATTGCTGCATCGACTATCTGGATGAGGTGTATTTTCACATATATACGTCGAAACATTCTATAATAAGTTCTAGGGGAATTAAATATTAATTTTAATATATAATTGATTATTTTCTTGTGTAAATTGCAGCTACGTGCTAAAATGCTTTTCAGAGGATTGCGCTTGGAGGATGAAGGCACCATGCAGGAAAAATACAGAGATGTTTAAGATAAGGTATTTCAATGATGTACATGCATGTCCTATGAGGGAAAGGATCCTGAACAAAGTCGAAGCAATATTTTCTTTTGTGAGTTGTGTTACTGTCCCCAAATTGATTAACCATGAAAGGAGTCAAATGCCGAATGATATAGTTGATGATGTCAAAGCCTCTTTTGGGGTGAATATTACGTATCAAAAAGCATGGCGTGCGAAGGAACGTGCATTAGAAATGTTGAGAGGGAAACCTACGGATGGTTATAGGCGTATGCCTAGATACATACACATGCTTAACATTGTGTATCCAAATTCATATATAAGGATGCACAAGTCAGTTGAGAATGAGTTCAAGTATCTTTTCATTGCGTTAAGGCCGCTTATTGAGAGAATATCAGTTCTGCAAGCCAGTTGTGGTTGTTGATGGTGCTCATCTTAGTGGAGCTTACAAAGGGACGTTTGTGTCGGCTAGCACACTAGATGGTGCAGGTATCAATGATGTTTTAATTTTTACATTTAAATAATTTCATTTTGTTATATGTAACAAAAAGTTTATTTCTGGAAAGTTTATGAAATGTAATCTGAATGTAGGTTGCATTTTACCATTAGCTTACGGTGTGGTTGACACAGAGAACGACGCCTCATGGTCGTGGTTCTTCTAGAAGTTCAAAAATGCATTTGGTGAGAGGAAAAATATGTGTGTTGTATCGAATAGGAATGAGAGTATCATAAAAAGTGTAAGTATTGTTTTTCCTAATATCCTTCATTATGCGTGCATATGACACATTTGGAAAAATATTTGCACAAATTTTAGGAAGAGCAAAGACATGTTGAGTGATATGTACTACTCAATGGCTAAGTGTTACAGAATAGAGGAGTTTGATAAAATAATGTCAAAGGTTGAGAAGGTTGATCACAGGGTGAAAGACTACTTACAAAATTTTGGGTATGAGAAGTGGGCACGAGTACACGCAACAGTTAACAGAGGGAGAATGATGACGTCGAACATTGCTGAATGTATAAATGGGTGTCTAGTTAATGCAAGACAACTACCAATAATAGATTTCTTGGAAGAAGCTAGAATTTTATTTGGTTCTTGGAATTGCAAAAACAGAGAAAAGACATCGCACAATAAAGATACATTGGGTAGGAAATTTGAGGATATTCTGGTTGAAAATACAATAAATTGTTCAAGGATGAAGATGTGTATCAAGACTTATTTTGTATAGTTAACTTAAGTATCAGTCAATTTAAAGCTTTTTTTAAAATAATTATATTGTTAATAATATGGAATGTCCCAATGTACTGATCGTTAACTTATAACAGGTTATTCCTTCTTCAGAATATATCTTTTTTGTTTACGATTCAGGTAGAAGATACGTTGTTTTCCTTGAAAGAAAAAAATTATAGTTGTGGGAGGTTTCAACTTGATGAGATCCCTTGTTCACACGTAGTAGCTGTTTTGAAGAACAGAAATGTAATCAACATGCATCCGTATTGCTCTGATTATTACAAGCCAGAAGCATTAGCTAACACGTATGAAGTCCCAATGGTTCCAATGCCAGATAAGAGTGATTGGTCCTCCCAAAGATGTTGAAGGTGAAATAGTACTGCTACCAAAATACAAAAGGATGCCTGGAAGACCAAAAAAAGGTAGGAAGAAGAGTGCTGGTGAAAAGAAAAGCACAAGTACAAATCGATGTGGACTTTGTGGGTATGAAGGACACAACAGAAGAACCTGTAATTTCTTTCCAGTGGAGAAGTGATACATTGATATATACTTAGACTTTAAATCTGTGAGATGAATAAATAGAAGAGTTGTTGTGCACTTTGATTATGATAATAAAATACTCTGGTGATCTTATTGTGTATTGTTTTGTTTATATTTGTTACGAAATCAATTAAAAATAATTTAATTTGAATAGATAGTATTTTACATCTGAAATGCATTGAACCTGCGAAGAAACATTATTATGTATCACGTATGTGGATTAATTACATGAATTATCGTAACAAAATTCATGTCTCATTAGGTGTAACTTAGGCATGAATTATCTGAGAGCATGTTAATGTAAAAAATACTTTCATGTGTCAAAGTACTTATGAATATATAATATAAGTTTAATTGTCATATGAAGTATAATATAAAAATAGATTTGTGTAGGTAACAAATATGTTACGGTGATACATAATAAAAATATTATCAATTGTTGAACCACAATGGCATAGATTGAAGATGACGATGACTGTTATGTGAAACTGAAGAATAAAAGTAACTCAAATTTTAGAGTGTTATGACATATAAAATATGTATCAATAATATTTTTGACGTATCAAATAACATATTATAATAATATTTCCAGACAAAAGGTTGAAAACATATTCAAAAACAGTGTGTTCCATTAAGCAAAAAATATCAGGAACCACCAATTGCATTGTAGTTAGTATTGTTTGTAAAAAATAATAAAAAAAATTTGTAAGCTGAACAAACTATAAAATATCAACCATTTTGCCTTTGTTCGGCTGAATGAACACATCCCTAGGTCTTGGTGGATCATCATTTTTGCTGACATATCCTTCACGAGCCTTGTCGCTGCCATATTTCCATAGCAATGCGGCGTATCTCATCCGAAGGTAACTAGCATCCAGTGACTGATTTGTGACTGGAATCCCATCACTGATGTACTCAGCATATGCAACAATCATAACACCATAGTCCCTGGATCGAAGGTATAAGAAATTAAATATCATGCCAAAAATTAAATTTAAAAACTTGAATTGAAAAAATACTTACAGGCTGTCGCTTTTCTATTGGGCTATGCCTTTAACAAATTCTATTTTAAATGGTGTTTATTGACCAATCATCTCCCCGACTGACTTGTCCTTATAATCATCAAGCATGGACCAGTCAGTCCTAGTTGTTTTTTCGAAGAATCCACTTTCGTACAGATACATTGGTAACATAACAACCATTTTTTGAATCTCTGTCGATTGGTGTCTATGCCTTGAACCAACCGTAGAATCATACACCTGTATCAATCTTTCTTTCAATGCAACTACAGCCAGGACCCAATGAAAATCACCATCACAGTTGACTGGGATATAGACTTCATCGACAAGATGCCATGGAGTTCCATCAGGTATGAAATATCTGTTGATTATATTCATGACTGACCTCTCTAACTTAGAAACAACAGATGCACGACGATTGACTTTTTGGGTGCTTGTATTTTCATCGTCTGAAAAATCATAATACCTGGAGTGCGCTGTGAGTATCTGGTTCTTGAATAGGTAGTTTGCTGTGGTGTATCAGTACTGGTTGTTGAATTGATGTTTTGATTTCTTTCGAATGTAATAAAAAATTACATCTATGTGCTGCGAGATGAAAAAATACATTTTAAAATTAAA
This sequence comes from Solanum aculeatissimum, assembly GCA_038996855.1. NCBI lineage: Eukaryota > Viridiplantae > Streptophyta > Magnoliopsida > Solanales > Solanaceae > Solanum > Solanum aculeatissimum. The sequence goes on from JBCEWC010010903.1 coordinate 16,452, forward strand.
AAAGAAAGAAGTTATGTTAGTTAACTAGGTTGAATGATATGTTCAAACATTGAATGTATTAATATAAATTCAAATATCAAGTATCAACTACACAAAATAACTACTGTTTTTGTCTTGTATCAAGTATCAATTTTACATATTAAACATTATTTTTGTCTGGTATCAAATAACAAATCATACTTTTCATAATATAACTTCAAGTATCAAGTATCAACGATATAAGATACCTATTTTTGGACTTGTATCAAGTATCTATTCAAACATATATAATGTGAAATCAAGTATCAAGTATCAACTATACAAAATAAGTTCTGTTTTGTCTGGTATCAAGTATCAACTTTACATATCACTTATTAAAGTCTGGTATCAAATATCAATACATGCTATTTTAATCTAACTCAAGTATCAACTTTATAAAGATACCTATTATTTTGAATATTATCAAGTATCAATTCAAACAATTATGTATATATATATATATAATCTAAATTCAAGTATCAAATATTAACTAAACACAATAACTACTAAATTCAAGTATCGAATATCATTTAATGATAAAAATAGATATATCCAAATTATCTATAGGTCAACTCTAATGGTATCGGTTGGAATCAAGACAAATATTAACCTCATTTTGTTATGCTATATTGTGAAAACCATATAAAAAAAATTTAAATACATATTTCTGGTTATACTAAATTTAAAAAATCTTGAAAATGAAAAAAATTGAGTATCGTGGATATATGGTA
>JBCEWC010010904.1:0-17200 GCA_038996855.1 Solanum aculeatissimum
CTTGTTGGAACCAGTTTTTGGAGGTCTCCAGCATATCCTTAATGCTGAGGAATACAACATTACCTTTCTCAAAAAAAAAAAAAAAAGAAGTCATCTCTTCTAAGATCGCTGTGGCTCCTATACTACATGAAAAATTGAGGATAAAAATGTACTAGTGATTTGTTTTATAGACACACCTTTTGTAAGTATACTAGTTATAATTATCTAACAAGGACAGTAATGTTACTATTCTCAAAAAACAAAAACAAGTTATTACCATTCTCAAAAACAAAAAAAGGTTATAAAATGAGGACAGTAATGAAGTTTCAATCTGACATAATCAACTGATTTTTAACCCCAAGCATCTATATATCCATATCCAATTTTATTGGAACTATGCAGAAGACTTATATTTCATTTTGGTCTATGCAGCACTATGATGGTGATGTCAAGGACCTTGCGTTGGATTTTACAGTTACTGAAGAATCATTGGGGAAACACATTGTTATTGAGCTTAAACCTGGTGGCAAGGATATTCCTGTAACAAAAGAGAATATGTTGCAATATGTTCATGCAATGGCAGATTTTAAACTAAATCGGCAGGTACTGATATTTGTGCTCCTATATTGAGATCCCCATTTTGCTGGTATTGGTGACTTATTGTTTCCAGCACTCAATTTCAGATACTTCCTTTCTCAAATGCATTTTATAGAGGATTGACAGACCTTATATCCCCTTCTTGGTTAAAGTTGTTTAATGCAAGTGAATTTAATCAGGTAATTCCCTTTGTCCATATCTTAGCTGAATTTCGTGTTTCAGTTTTAGTAGCTTTGTGTACAATTTTCTTGCCCTATTGTTCACCCCTTCCACATAAACTGTAGCAGGTTATAGCCTGACTTTTCATTTCATGTTAACCAAGACTCAGGAGGTGGTTAGTAGATCAAAATCTATGTTACATGGACTCTTCGTTTGACTTAATTTAATCACATCAAACAGGTCTGATATGGGTATGAGTTCGGATCCTTCAAAACACAAATAAAACCTGCTAAATGAAATCCACTTGTAAGATATAGTCCTGCAGTTACTTTGGTTGCATAACCATGTAGCTGCTAATGTAACATAGATTTTGATTGCATACTCTGTGATTTTATTGTTTTTAGCAAAATGGAGGTGGATGTCTCTCTAGTTCGAGTTTTGATTTATTACAGATGCATATATACTTGCATGTGTATGTAGTCACGATGTGGGTGGGCAAAGGAGATATGTATACGCTTATATCATCCTACCATCAATCCATAGAATGATACTGTATTCTTCATAGGATATGAGGTTCTACCATCAACTGATCTTTCCTTGTCCTTTCCATGCTAGTTTTAGACTTCCTTATCTCTTTGCTTTTTTGAAACAAACGATTGGCTTGTAATGCTGAATGTGTCGGCAACACCTCTGCAATTTTTGTGTTTTATCTTAACTGGTTGACTGGTTCTCCACGTGTCTTTAAGATTAAGGAAGTTAAATGTGATATGACATCAGACAATAGAATGGAAGGCTTAAAGAAACAACATAGAGTGCATATGCTTTTATGCGGTGTGAGAATAAGTTGAAAACCGCACAATCACTAAGGCTTTCCTTTTTAGATTGCATGTTTTCATTTCAGCTAATCCAAAGTCTTATTCAGTTGCTTTCAGGGGGAAATCATGATATTGACATTGATGATTTAAGGAAAAATACACGCTATACTGGAGGCTACACAGAAGGGAGTCGGACAGTTAAACTCTTTTGGGAGGTATTCATGGATTATCCATCTCCTTCTCTTTTTTCTTTTTATGTTAAGAAACTTCAAATGTGATATCCATCATTGTCTACTTGAAACACTTCAAACAAACATCGCTCAAGTCTCAACATTAAGGAACTTGGAGATCTTTTATTGTTTTTGTGTTATCTAGCCATAGGTATGTGATTGTAAGTGTTAAAGTAGGATAATAAACCATTGAAGACAATTACACATTTGTAACTATTTGTTCTTGTGGTTTAGGTATTTGCGAATTTTGAACCAAAAGAACGGTGTTTGCTGCTCAAGTTTGTGACGAGTTGTTCGCGAGCTCCTTTGCTTGGATTCAAATATCTGCAGCCAACCTTCACCATTCACAAGGTATGCACTTTCTCCCCCCCTCCCCCACAAATCCCGAAACCACTTAGCACACATGAAAATGATCAACAGATAAGGAGGCTTTTACTACTAGTTTTGTGCACTAAAGGTTAAAAATGAGCACTGTATTCTTCCGGATGGAGGATAAAGTCTGCGTATACTGTACCTCTGAGGTAGGGGTAAGGTCTGTACACTCTACCCTCCTCAGACCCCACTTTATGGTATGTTGTTGTTGGAGGGTAAAGTGGTAAGTAGGCAATGCTAATTCAAAATGGTCAACTGCCATCGGTGAAAGTATAGCAAGGGGCAATATTATTGAGAGTTAAGCTGCCGAAAGAACCTGGAAATAAGAGCGCAGGGAAAGTGTTAAACTGGCTCCAGTATTTCACTTCGGATGGAAAATGCAGGATAGACAATATTTATTAGTTTTACATCTTCTAACAAATTTATGCAAATCCTGATAAAGAAACAGAAGTTTGGGGCCAACCATCAGATTTATCTTCTTCGTACGGAGAGATTGAAAATTTGTGTGGGACTGAACAGGAACCATGTCTCCTAATAGAGTCCAAACTAATGTGTTAGTGCTGGGATACAAACTTTCTCCTGTAAGCTAACTGGCTGACAAGGACAGTGTTGCAGGGGTGCAAAATGTGGCTGATGTTCAAAGCTTCAGATGATGCATTGTCATATGTAGATGTCTGGATGTGTTGAGATACATTCAGTATTTCGGCATCTTGTGCCTTATGGAAGCTGAAAGGAGGCGGTCTTGATTTTGGTTGAAGTGGTTATAGACAGTAGACAGTGTGAACAGAAAAATGGTCTTGATTTTGGTTGAAGTGGTTATAGACAGTTGACAGTGTGAACGGAAAAATGCAATTAAATGAATGCAGCTTTCTGATGGATACAATCTATTATTTCCATTCATAAATGCAAGGTAAGGTTGCGTACAATAGACCCTTGTGGTCAGTCCCTTCCCCGAACCCTGCGGACAGCTAGAGCTTAGTGCACCAGGTTGCTTAATTAACACATTTTCAGTAACTTTCTGGTATGCGCTGTACTTGTTCTTGTGTGTGGGTTGCTAATGTGATGCCTCATACATACTCTTTATTGGTTACAAGCTGTTTTTGCTTCACGTCTTCCCAGAAATCACTAAACACCGCATTGTTAAGAATCTTACTCTTCTGTCTACCTGATGTTTGTTGCACTTCCCTCTTCTTAATGTTTGTAAAGGCCTGTTTTTATGTTGCTCTTTTTCATTTTAGGGTGATGGGGTGGGGGAGATGAACATATTAACAAATAAATACCAAAAAATTTTGAGAGGAAGGAAAATGAAAATTAGAGAACATGTACATCCCAAAAATTTAAATGGAATCCTTGGTTACCAGTGGTTAATAGTAATGAAATTTTGTAAATGTAGGTTTCTTGTGATTTGCCACTATTTGCAACATTTGGGGGACAGGATGTTGATCGGCTTCCTTCAGCTTCTACTTGCTACAACACCCTCAAGGTAGAGTCTTAAATTAAACTACGCCAAGTTTGAAGCATTGAATGGACCTATTTTAACTCATATTTATTCAAATTGAAAATCAAGGTAGCTTTCAACAACAGGATCTATTTTGACTCGAACGTATTGCAATAATCTGTGTTTTTACTTCTGCCTTTGACAGCTTCCAACTTACAAACGCCAGAATACCTTGAGAGCAAAGCTTCTATATGCTATCAATTCCAATGCTGGTTTCGAACTTTCATAACTATTGTGCAGGTAAAGTGGTTTTCTCTTTTTTTGTAAACATAAGAACTAGCAAAAGATCATCCCTTCTCCTTCCTGGACGCCAAAGAAAAGAAGATACCAGAAGATTAATTTTTTTTTTATGACTAGAATGGAATACTTAATAACGTACTGTAAACAAATCTTCCTTTTTTTTTAAAAATAATTAGCTTAATAATGTACTTTAAACAAGTCTTCCTTTTTTTAAAAAAAATAATTATTCTGGGTAGGAAATCAAGTAGAATATTTAGTGTTGAGTAGAGCTCATCTCATGGGATGACTCATAAACTTACAAAATACCATTCTTTCAGTTGGCTTTCATGTGACAGTACATCAAATACCGAAAAACATATTCCTAAGCTGGGAAGGCTGTCAGAAGTGTTGTACTTTGTACTTTGCTGTAACTGCTTTCATATGAGATATACTTTAGCTTGCATGAACTAAGACCAACTAAAGCCTCTTTCAATTTCAAAAGTAATAAACGTTATTATACAAAGTAGACCGTTTCTACAACTTTGAGCCTTTAAGAGATGAGTTCAAAACCCTGTTCCAACAGACTTTGAGCTAACTTCTCATTTGCCGATTCTGAGGGATGAAATCCATCCCAGAAGACATACTTTGTAGCATTGGAGCATGTTCCAATGGACCTGGCATTACAAAGGAATGATGTTTCTATTGTACCAGTCCCGCAGCAAGCCTTCCTTGATTCAAAAAATCCTGGAAAAGAAGAATATTATCAGTGATAATGTGATCAAGATGGGACTTTCCTAATTCACCTTATGATTTTAGAATGCAGTAGCAGGAAATCCGTTTTAGGAATTTACATTGCTTCCTAATGTCAAGTTTCAAGAAATGAGACACAATCTTTTTTCATTTTTTTTGACAATAAGATTCTGTATATGTTTGTGCTTTGCAATACTTTTGAAGGGTAAGTGAGTTTGAGCAAAAAGAAGGGAGAAAGAGTTTCAGTATGTTACCACTTTCTGCAGGTTTTGTGATCAGATCAAAGAGAGGCTGGTAGATGTCGAAGACTACAAGCTTGATGCCAGGAAGCTTGCTCTTTAACTTTTGAGATGTTCTGTTGAGCTTATTGTTGAAAGAGATTGCGTCTTTGTTTAGTTTTGCAACACACTTGTTGGTTCCGCTACTGAACAAAGTAATGGCAGCTGGCAAACAACCAGTTGGTGGCAGAGTTGTGACCCCAATCCTCCTTGCTCCCAGATCATAGAGGTTCTGTCCATAGATCGCTGCTGATATTAACATGCTGATTGGCTTGTGTATAATTGAACAATTTACACATAACATTTCTTGGTTTGTGATATATAAATACAGCTTGATCTGATTTCTTAGTTTCAGGATAAGTCTACCTGGTGCTCAAGTGTATTTCATCCTTGTACATCCTGTAACAATCCCAATTTTCTGTAATTTTATAAGTGCTTGTTATGATTCATGCATGGCTAGCTTGCTCCCGTTTGTCAATTGAGAAGTGGAACTTAAAAATTCATTTTCCAGGCTCCTACTATCATACCAAAAATACTACCTAGTAAATTTTAGTCCAATGATCTTGAGTTTGGACATTATAATAAGTTAGTCCTAATAGCATTTTCATTTGATAATGCTCTCGTTATGCCTAGTAATTCCGTGCAGGTTGCTTGGATTTAAGAATTAGTTTTTGAAAACAGTTTGAAGCAGCAGTAACAATTAGTACACAGAAGAGGAAGCTGGACCTGAACGAATGTAGAGTAAGACTTCATGAGGATATCTGAGAACTGATCAGGTGAGTAGACTCTGTTGAGTAGTGGATTTATATAGTAGTTTTGAATGAAATCACTGCTTCCTGCACTTATAAGATGTATTCCTTCTGAGAAAATGTTTGTAGCCTTTTTTCTCCCTACCAGATTCACTACTTTCCTTTGCCACAACTTGTAATATTTTAGTTGATGTGTCAACGTTAGAGCACGCTGCAAAAACCATGACATTTCCAAGTTAGTCATCCTCAAAAAATCGACTGATTTCTATTCTCTGACATATTCAAGTACTTACAAACAGTCGAGCAGTCCTTTCATAATACCCAGAAGCAGCTGAGGCAAAGTTGACACCAGTGAGAATTCTTTTCCCTCTAGCTTCTCTGCTCAGGTAAGCCGGTGGGTATGAAGTGAACCCAAGATATTCAGCTGTAGATAAAAGCATGCATGTGTGAGAAACAATAGAGCGTTTTTACTTGACATAACGATTGGTTTAGACATTACCAGTGAAGTCCATGGCGAGCTTTCCATTGCAGAACCTTCCGGTGGGTCTATGAGTAACAAAATCTCTTCCATAAGGTAGAAAATTTGCCTTTATGAGAGTGCTTAAGTTGTTATTGTTCCCAACATCAACTACAGAGTCCCCAAAGATGCACAATGCTGGAACTAAAGGGTCTCCATTAGATACAGAAAATACCATTGCCAGAAGAAAACCACTTAAGAGACACCTCAAGAAACTCATTGTTCTCTTCTTCTATAGTGAATAATCTCTTCTGTTTTTTTTTTTGGTATGAGAATTTTAAGGACATTTCAATTTAAGGTTGAAGTTAAATGACTGTTGGATAGAAAGTTGTTCATTTCCAGGTGAGGAGGCATGTTTGGCACCTCATAAAGTTAATGGTAAAGTGAGATTACTGGGAGTAAAGTACTTGTTTTAGGTAAAAGTTTTTTCTTTTTCAATTTTTTCTATTTTCATGAGTTCATTGGCCAAGTGTTGATATAAAAACCTCAACTTACTTTGCAGAGATTGAAGCAAAATTGGCGTGAACCATTCCTCGAGCAAGTTTCTATGGTGTGCACGTGGTTTTACTCCTGGCCGTTTTCTCTAGACTTTCAGCTCAAGCAATGCATAGCAAAAATCAAGCATGTACAAATAACATATTACTGGAGCAAAGAAAACGATAACGCTTTTAGAACTTGTCGGATCAACTCAACAAATGAATCATGACCCAATTCATAAATATGGGTGCACCATTACTTTATTTTTAAAAAAGGGACAAAATGGTGTTAACCGTCATGCTAACAAAGAGCTCTTGAATCAATGAACCAATTCGTCATTTTAAGAGCAGATTCCTTTAGCTAGTATTTAATATATTCTTTAAGAATTATACAAGTAATATACTGAATTTACTCGGATGATCATGGGTTTCCGTGACCCAAAAATAACATATTAATTCGCCCCTGGTCGTATATTGTATCAAATTATATTGCTTCAATGGATACATGTTTGTATAGATTGTATCGTTTTCTATTGTTATGTAATGTCATATATCAACAATTTGAAAGATAAATCTATAAGAAAGTAAAGTACGGGATATAACTATGATAAAAATAGAATTATTAATTATCAAAATAGTAAGTAAAGATAAAATAAAAAGTAAGATCACAAAAATCGATTGTGCACAAACTCAAATATTTTATCGTTATCTGAGGGCAAATTTAACAATATGATACAATAGAATTTAATCCTTCAAACAAGCGGTACAAATTCACGTGCATATTACTCCTCCGTCCATCTTTACTTGTCCACTATACTATTTTGGGATGTTCAACAATACTTGTTCACTTTATAAAATCAAAAGATAATTTTACACTGAGTTCCTAATTTGCCTTATCATTATTTACAGTCATTTCTTTATTATATTTTTCAAGATATTATATTTATTATATTCAAGGGTGATTGGGTAAAATTACTCGTATCATTTGCTACTTCTTAATTGTTGTGCTAAGTCAACCGGGGACAAGTAAAATTGAAGGGAGAGAGTTATTTTTTGGACTAAATGTGCTCAAATTTTGTAAATTTAGAGAATTATTAGTGTCATGCTCATATATGGAGGGCTAAGTTATATGGACTAAATGTACTCAAATTTTGGCTAAAAATCCTCTTTAAAAGAAAAATATTTTGTCTTTAACTGAACAGACCAAAATTGCCGCCGACAACTTCACCGGCGGAAGCCATTGCCGGTGAAAGAGTGTTTTCCGTTCACGCATCATGGAGATTGAAGATGGTGGTTCCTTGTACAAAGCCAAAGAGAAGATTTTTCATACTTTTTCAGATTTTATGCTTAGGTTTATTCACAACTCAAGAAATTATTCGAAAGTTATTTGCCTTGTTCTTTATTTTTGATTATTCACTGAGTATTTCTTACTTTTCGCACTTTATTTTTATTGGGTGTATTTTAATTCGAATTTGTGATTCAATATTTGTATATACAATGTGATTTTCCGGCAAAGAGGTTCGGATGAACCCCTCTTGCTCCTCTAGCTCTGCCGTCGTGTATCACTATGTCCACTTACGTTTAAACAAGTAGTGAAGAATTCACAATGTTGACATGGGTTGAAATAGCCTTGCTGAGGGTCTTTTAGAAATAGCCTCTCTACCTCCACGAGGTAGTGGTAAGCTCTGGATATACTCTATTCTCTCGAGACTCCACAGTGGGATTCCACTGGGTATGTTTTTGTTGTTAACAGTTCTGCAAGGTCTCTTTTTGTCATTCTCAAGCTATTACTTAGGTTAGTTCTCTATATATTTCAGGATTACAAAATTTGATGAATTAACAGAAGTGGGAAGTAGATTACTGGTTGGATTTCAGCAAGGACTGGGTAAGTATTGCATCGTCCATTTGAATGAATCTATTTCAGGAATAAAATGTGTGCTCTATAGTGAAGATAGCTTATTTCGTTCGCCTGCTTTTGTCAGAGTATCTGCGGCGCGAACCTATTGAAAAGAATTCTGAATTGGTCGAGCGTATTATTAGAGATAATGAAAGCAAGAGGCTCTTGTCCTACATAGAAGCTGGATGTATGAATGCTCATGATACTGTACAAAATACGTCCAAGTGTAAGTGTTTCATAAATCTTGAATCTAGCTAATCCCCCGCCCCCCCTCCCTTGACTTCCTTTACATGAAAAAAAAAGAACCGTTAATGTGAAGGAATTATATGAGATCGTGCTTTTCAGAGTAAGATTTCTAGATGCTGTGAAATTCTCTCTCTTGTTTTTATGACAATTTGAGCTATTTACATTGATACATATTGCATACCTGCTACTTATGCATTGATGATATCATTATTTCTTTGTCACTGCCTGAGTTTAAGTTGTGTAACTCTCTCTTGCTTATATCATTTCCATTTGGTAGACTATTGAAACATCTTGGTGCAAATCTCTCACATATCTATATTATCAAGAGGCGTGACAAATTGTCCTTATGATTTGATTTTTTTGCTGTTACTGTCTTTACATCATTGTCCTATGTACATCTAGTCCAGTCGAATTTCTCCTTTTTGTTTCCAGTTTTTTTCTTTAGATTTGTTTTGGTGTTATTTTGATTCATAACTTGGGTTCTCTTCTGCACAGAAGTACATACATGTCACCTTGGACTTCAGAATCACGTAAACGAAGGTATTCCCTGTCCTGAATTAATTTTTTCCTATATCATCTTTATGCTGTTACTTTACCTTGACTAGCACGAAATGTCACTACCAGAGCGTATCCATTCTAAGCTAAGGTCATGGAACTAACAAAATCCAAAACGTAGTCAGCACTATTAACAGGGGTGAGATAGTGTCAACTAAAAGGCTAACTATGGATCTGGTTTTGATGGAGTAGGTTGGAGTTGACAATTAAGGTTCCTTTCTGAGCACATACACCGAAAGATAGTTGTTGAGGCATAGCTCGTTTAGGAGTTTCTGGTACATTTGCATTTATGGATTTAACTGGCTAATTCTTCATCCGAGAATTTTCATGAGATTAATTAATCCCTATTGTTGGATAGGTGGGAAGTCTGAATTGTACCAAGCTAACTAGCAAAGAAGTGATTGGAAAGACTCCTGATCCAACTGACCTTGCACCAAGTTAATTATAGATGATAATGCACCGTAAGTTATTGCCAGTGAGATCTAGAATGCCATCCATGTATGGCAGATAGAAGTATGTTAAGCGGTCCCATCTTCAGCGCCACACGCCCCACATGTTGGCTTGCATTAAGATTATCATGTTAGGGATAAAAAGGTTAATTCAACTTATGAAATCAAATAAAGTCTCTTGATTTGGAACATATGGTGCCATGTGTGTGCAATTTTAGAGAAATGTTGTACGACAGTGTGACCACAATCACATTACTTGTATATGCAAGATGTAAATCTGGGTTTTCCTCAGAGCTTATTTGGCGCTACTATTGGTTTGTTAATTTGGAATCACCCTGCATAGAATAATTTCATTTACAGTTTTTATGTTGAGCGAACAATCACGTGATTTTCCAAATGGATTTGGAGCTTAAATTATGAAATGCTGATATTTAATTGCAGCGAAGTGTGTAGTTGATGAACTTGCATGTCTTTTAAAGGACGCGGAAGCTGTAGTTCAATCGATAAATTGCAGTTTGGCTCAAATGAAGGAACTAAATGTTGACAATGGTACAGATTCATTGGAAACCTCTCATGATGAAGTAAGATCCTTTTTCCTTTTAACTCGTAATGTTCACTTAAATTTCCGATTTTAATTACTAACAGAGACATGGTTCGTTCCCGTGTGCTTATTTACAACAACATACCCTATGTAATACCACAAGTGGTGTCCCGGGAGGGTAGTGTGTACGAAGATTTTACCCCTATCTTGGGAGGTGAAGGGGTTGTTCCCCCGAGACCTTTGGCGTCCTGTATGCTTATTTCTTAAAAGGAAAAAATTATCTAAAGCAATCATGACTTTAGGCTGACCTTGAGTGTATATATGCTTCCTGAGTTACTGATTTTTGATAATATGCCAATGTAGGCAGAAACGCCGTGTGTTGATCCTCTGAAACATGAAATAACTGATATTGCCATAATGATGGCAATAATATACTCCATGGTAAAAAGTGACTACACAATGCAGGTAATAATCTTTTTTCGTTGGCTTAGAATTAGCTAAGCGCGTATTGTTAAATCCTTTTTTGCATATAACAGGAAAAGATTGTGTCTTCCCTTAACCTTACTTCACCTTCTGGAGAATTGGAGAGTTACTCTAGCATGTGGTCGTTGCGCCCTTACATAGACGATGAAATCATGCACAAAGCTTGGAAACTTGTCCATTAACTCGTTCTTTCTTCTTCTTTCGGATTGGTTAAAGATCATCAAATACAGTTATCAGCAAATTGCCATTTGCGATACGAAAAAGGGACAGAAGAAAGGTAAAAAGTATAGGAATTTGGGAGGTGAAGAAGATGATGATATTGTAGATTAGTATTAATTATTTGTTCAAGTTATATGACTGCTAAATTATGCTATGACATTGAATCAAGTGAATGTACACACTTCATTCTGTTGGAATTTACACTATGGTTTTTGCTTTCACTTTCAAATACCAGTGTCATTTTTTGATGATGATCACTATGAGTTAAAAGACTAGAGATTTTGATTGATCTTATATTCTGTTGTTTAAGGGGTAGAATATGATCATTATGAGTTCGACTCAATAGATTTTGATCAATCTTATATTTTGTTATCAAGGGGGTAGAATCGATATTTTGAACCCCCTAAAATCAAAATCCTGACTCTGTCAGTCAATACTCTCTCTTTCTCATTTTATGTGACACTCTTTTCATTGTGTTCTGTTCCAAAAATAATGTTATTTTATTAATTGAAAACAATTTAACTTTAAACTTTCACATTTACCCTTAAATGAATGAATTCTCGGCCACACAAATTTTTAAGAACTATTTCAGATCACAAGTTTTTTAAAGTCTTTTTTTTCTTAAACACTATGTCAAGTCAATAGATTAAGATCATTCTTCATCCTAAATCGAATCATTATTCGTTACCATGTGAAATAAACATTCTTTAAAGCTTCCTTGTATTGACATATTTGTAGGCCCAATTTTCTTTCACAATCAGTATCCATTTACGAAGTTTCAAATTTCACAAGTGATCAGTGAGTGCTACTTCTATCGATGCTACGCTCGCTTCAACTTATAGCAATAGTTCAGAAAAGTAGTTGACAATAATAAATTATTACTTCTTAATGGAACTTCAAGGTCAGTACATTGGATGCATGCATTTATTATTCATACAACAAGATGAGATTAACTTACAACAAGTTAATTCATCAATTATTTCTGACTCGGACAACACAGTTATTTTTTTAAGGAAAAAAGAAGTAGGATTCGCAATAATTGCAACTTAGAACACCATTTTTTTTCTTCATTCATCCCTTATAAGCTTAAGAGCCTCATCAAGACTCTCAAATGCATATGAATAACCAAGTTTATCAGCTTGACTTTTGAATTCTTCCATCTCACTTTGTGGAACTTGGAATCCCACCAACACATTTGAATCTATTTCTCCCTATCATGGCAATAAAAAAAAAGTTATAATAATTTTTCTCGAACATAGATAATATAAAAAAAGTTTAGCTTCAGCAAATATAACTTACCTGTTCGCGGTAACGAAACAAAGTTATATTCCAACGAGGGGAGAAAGCATTTAAGAATTTTTTCAAAGCTCCAGGAATCTCAGGGAAAATAAATTGACAAAAAACTTCATCACTAGGATTTGATGCTCCACCAGCGACCTATAAAGCAATAAAAAAAAATCATATCAAAATGACGTTACACATACCTTGTGAAGATAAAGAAATTATTTTCAATTGACCCTTGACTTAAGTAAAACATTACCAAATGCCTTAGATGTTGTTTGGCCAAATCATGATATGAAAGATCAACAGTATAAAATCCTGCTGCATTGAGCCCCTTAATTATTTCTTGAATTTTTGCAAGATCTTTTGATGGATCATCAGCATTAATATCAACACTGCAAATTCAATAAATAAATAAATAAATAATATTGAATATAATAGTAAATAATAAAATAAATCTAAAATTGAAGGAAACAAATTTCATTACCTGTATAAAGCTAGAGCTTTTCTATTATCAGTACGAGTTCTGTATGTGAATTCAGTAATATTGAAAGTGCCCAACTGTCATTCAAAATCGACATAATTAATATATGAACGGGTCATTAATCCCTCAAAAGTTACTTGGATTGAGATGAATCGAGTCAAAATGAATGAAACATAGGTCATATGATATATTTTAATGACTTCGAACAACAATGCAACAATGAAAATCCTAGATCAGATTCAACACCAGTGTCGGACGATATTTTTAAAGAGTTGGAACAACGATGACTTACCAAATCAACAAATTGGAGGAGGCTTCCTGGTTCATCTGGCATAACAGTAGCTAACAAAGCTTCATTTCCTGCACCAACTTCTGCTAACTCTGAAACTAATTTTAGTTTGCTGAAATCCATATTTGCTCCACTTGCAATTGCTACAATATTTTTATCTTTAATGCCATAATAATTGCAATATGCTTCAGCTCCAGCTATGGAAAGTGCACCAGATGTCTCTAATATGTTCCTACCTTCATCATACACATCCTAGTTGAAAGTAAGTGTTAGGATCAAGAGCTTACCATTATGTCAAATGCTATATCTGATAGCAAAAACGTAACTTTATTTCTTAATCAAATCCACCATGCAAGCGCCATATTCGATCATGCCCGGGCTACCCAACCCTTTCATGGGTCTTGCCATAGACAGGATGTTGGTATTACCCAATAGAAAGAAAAAAAAAGGTTGAATTTCGAATTTTGAAAAAACGCAACATGACAACTTAAATGGGATGGATCCCCCAAAACACAATATATCGGAATTCAGATTATGAAGAATCTCAAAGCAGATACCGAATATCGAAACATTATATACCTTTAATCCAGCACTAATACCATCACGATGCATGAGCACCATTCCCTCAACTAACTGCTGGCATAGTTCAAAATTGGAATCCCCAACCTGTGCCACAGCTACCCCATCAGCAAAATTATCCACCCATTTCAACTTTGTTGGTTCACCCTTGTACAATGCCAGTGTCAGTGAAGCTGCACCATATGGTTCAACTCCAATAATTTTGGTTTTTGGGGCTACTTGTTTGAAATAAGCAGCAATACCAGATATCAAACCACCACCACCAACAGGTACAAATACCGCGTAGATGTCCTTAAGTTGACGATTTATCTCCACTCCAACTGTACCTGAAGCGCGAATATGATGGTTCATTTTAATTAAATAAATTTTCAATCCGTAGGAACAATGATTAGTACCTTGACCTACGATGATTTGTGGGTCATCATATGGTGGGATGAATTTGCGTTCCTCCTTCACAGCCAATTTCAATGCAGCTTGTAGAGAATCATCAAATGTCTCCCCCTCAGAGATTACAGTAGCACCCAAGCTTTTAACTGCATCAATCTGTTAATTTAACTGTCAAAAACACACTTGAAACTTTGCAAATATAATCGAAGAAAATATCAACTAGGTTAACATAAATTAAAACTACCTTGATTTTTGGGGTGGTGATAGGCATGACAATTGTAGCATCACAACCAAGTCTTTGAGCAGCTAATGCAACACCTTGTGCATGATTTCCAGCTGATGCTGCTACAACCCCGTTACGTAACTCCGCCTTTGTGAGTTTGCTCATCATGTTGTAAGCTCCTCTAAGCTTGAATGACAATACCTATCGTAATACGAGATTTATTTGAGCTCAGTACTTTCAGTATAGAGTATAAATATACTAGTAGATTTATATATATATATAAAATTTTAAAAAAAATTCTTACTTCATCTCACTCTTGAAATAATAATCTAGATATTATTTTAATTTTTCTTAGAAAAAATAATTCTACGCTACCCATCTAATCGTGTTTTTTTTTTGGTTTAAGTGCAGAAGTTAGTCGTCACTAGCTAATTATTCCTATATTTTTTTTTTATTGTAGTGAAGTAAAATAGGAAGTTCAAGTTATTAAATAAGAATATATCAAAGTTCTTTATGAAACAGATTAATAAAGAAATATATACTCTCTCTGTCTTACCGTATACAATTTACTTTCCTTAGTTTGAAAAAGAATGACGCATTTTTATACTTAGTAACAATTCAACTTTAAAATGTCTATTTTACCCTTAATGAAATAATTTCTAACTACACATTAGTGTCTACGACTTATTTTAGACCATAAGTCTCAAAAGTCTTTCTTTCTTTCTTAAACTCCGTGCCAAGTCAAAGTAACTCATATAAATTGGAAATGAGAGAGTACTTAGTAAAGAACGCTCCGCGAATGAGTTTCAACACAAATCCAAATACGTCAAGATTTCAACGAGGATATCAGACACTCCAACGAACATGTATATATATATATGAAAGTGAGAGTTTTAAAGAAAACATACAGACTGTTTATCCTCTCTTTTGATATAGAAATTTACTCCAAGCTTTTTCGAAATCTTCGTTGCAAGCTCCAATGGGGATTCGATCGCGACATCGTAAACAGGCGATGCCAATATATCAAGCAAATATTCCAATAATTTATCTGGATTTGAAGGAACTCTATTATTTGGTATCAACTCTCCAGGTTCTGGGAATGATATATCATCACTCACTAAATTCGAAGGATTATATAATTCCGATATTTTTAACGATTTTGCCAATGATTTTACCCGTGATCCACACATGTTACGATACATTTTCATGTTACGAAGAGGGATAGGAATAACACGGTCCAATGGGGTGAGTTTGGGACTGATGGTAAAATTATGTGATGATGGGGCTAGACAAAGGAATTCCATATTTGATCATTGATCGAAAAACTTTATCGACTATAACAGTAAAGAGATTTTTTTTTTTTTAATGATATGATCACTTAAGCTAAGTAGAAGGGGTATATATAGGTGAAAAATTACTTCAATTTCATGCACACTTAATTATGACACACCTAATATTGATGTAACATGTAACATACTAACACGTGCAAAACACCAGTGACAGTACATGTGTGGGTGGGTAACTACAAGAAAAATAATAATTAACGGCTGATAAAATTTCGTAACTAAATAATAAAAATGTTATATGGAAAAAGAAAGTATTTATATGGAAAAATTAGAAAGTTCTTGAGTCTGTTTCTCATAATGTATTTTTCTATCGATTTAATAAAAAATGAGTGAAAAAATTATAATCTATAGCATAAATTTTTCTTATTGATTGGCGGTAGAAAAAAGCTTTGTTTTTTATAAACGTAATCTCGAAAAATTCCTTTTAAAGATATAATTAGAGTGTACACATTATTATTTTTTTGTTTAATTATTTTGTTCTCAATATTTTGCCCTCATTAATCTTGATTTACATTTGGATATCTATATCTTTAATCAGAGAAATTTCAGGTTCAAACTTATGAAAATAGAAAAAAAAAATCCTATTTGAAGTGTTGCTTTGAAAAATAAGTTTTAGTCAAGCATTAATACAGATACGAAATACTAAAACAAAAAAAGAAATACTACCAAAATATCAATAATTGATTAATTTATTGTGGAAGAGGAAAAAGGTGAGAAACATCACGTGATTGCAGAAAGCTAAGAAGAAGAGGGTATACATAAATATTTTTTCGGAATAATTTCAAATATATACAATAAATTAATTTATTTATAATAAATATCACGCTCTTTTATTTACATACAAAATAGACAAAATCATAGAAAATATACATGGCTATACAATATAACTTGCCAAAAGTTATAGAAAAGATACACCAATTACACAATTAATGTAGATTAATTATACATGCGTTATACACTAAATATACATCATGATACACTCAACAACTGAATGTAGTCTGACTATACATAAAATATACATTAACTATAGCATGTGGTCTTTGCACCCTTACATAGAAGATGAAGTTATATGACTGCTCAATCTTATATTCAATCATTAAGGCGAAAAAGTGAATCAACAATTCTCGTTCTTCATCCTAAATCGAATCATTATCTATTACCATGTAAATGGAACATTCTTTAAAGCTTCCTTGTATTGAAATATTTGTAGGCCCAATTTTCCTTCGCAATCAGTGTCCATTTACGAAGTTTCAAATTTCACAAGTGATCTACTTCAATCAATGCTTCAACAAACGATCACTTTAACTTATAATAACAGTTTAGAAAAGTAGTTGACAATAATAAATTATTATTTCTTAATGGAACTGAAAGGCAAGTACATTGGATACATGCATTATTATATTATTCATACAACAAGATGAGATTAACTTACAACAAGTTAATTCATCAATTATTTCTTAATATCTGACTCGCACAACACAGTCATTCATCCCTTATAAGCCTTAGAGCCTCATCAAGACTCTCAAATGCATATGGATAACCAAGTTTATAAGCTTGATTTTTGAATTCTTCCATCTCACTT
>JBCEWC010010905.1:0-17200 GCA_038996855.1 Solanum aculeatissimum
GACCCTATTTATAGATACTACAATACAATCCAATTCCAACTAGGAAACAACATACTATTCCTATTCCTATTCTAAATTGGTCTATATACTCCTGTTCCTATTCTAACAAGTGTCAAATGCAGAATTGGACTTGATGACCATGATTCATAAAATGAACTATGTAAGCTCTTCAAATTTTCCTTCCTCACAGGAAATTTGAATTAAAATTCAATGATCAATATTTTGATTTGTGCTTGTTTGTCTCTCGTTTTGTGGGTTAGAACTCCATTTTTATGTTCCGGCCTTGCTTCATGAAAATCATCAAATTTGAGCTCCCTAGTTTCTTTGTAATAAATTTCCAAGCAGGTCTTTGCCACCCTTGTAACTGCTTAGACTTTCAAGTAGATGTTAGAAAGCATACAATAACTTGTAACTATGAACTAGAAGCAAATTGCATGACCACTTAACTCGAAGCAGAAGCCCTGTCCCCCAAAACCCAAAAATTGGTGGGTACTTGAAAATATTTAAAATCAGATTTTCTAAATCTGGTCAAATTTTATGGTCAAAATAAATTTTGAAAATCTACTCACAGTGACCATAGATATTTGTCAAAAAGTTTCACTTCTTTTCTTTTTAAATCCTTTTCCTTTTTTGAGTTATTTACTTTTGTCCACTACTATACAAACAATCATGGATTCTATCAACATTTTGAAAACTTGAATGGGCCAAATGTGAATTTTGCCTCACCTTATAATCAAGCTTGTGTATCACCTAACACTCGGTAGTCACGCCTCCTCCCCTTTCTCTTTCTCTCTTTTCCCCCATGGGCTTTTCCCCAATTTAAACTCCTTAAAAATTCATCATACACAAAAATCTTCATCTCGCGTATGGCCTTTCACACAGCTTGCCCAATTACCTGGTACTGCATTCTTTTATTTTTGTATTATTTGTTTATAATTTTGTTTATTTTATCTCTTTCTCTTTTTAGTATCAGTCTTCTCTTTACTCTCTTTTATCTCGGCCAAGGATGTCAAATGGGTTTCTTTGTTTTATGGTTTTAAGTTGTTTATGGGGCTTTTAGAACTCATCGAGCATTCTTGGATGGGGGGTTTGGCGATATTTTGATGTAGCTGGAAGATCTTCTTGGTTTCTTTTTCTCTCTCTTTATCGATGGATGTGAAAAGGGTTTCTTGGTTTTGTGTTTTGTTGTTTTCTTTGGAATTTCTGACCCAGTTGAGTGTTTTGGCCTTTTTTGGTGCAGTCGAAAGACATGCTTCTGCCCACTTGAGTTTCCAAAGGGTAAACATCAGTTGTTGGAAGATGTGTCCTTGGGAGATGTGGCTAGGCGTGAGGAGTTTATGCAGGACCCTTGGCCTTTTAAGGCCAGACAACCTGCCACAGTTCAGGTTAACGTGCCCAAGCTTGTCGTTGCTCCGCCCCCACAGGCGCCTGTAGGTGATGAGGGTGGTGGCAGCGGCGGGGATGTTGAGGAGGTGGGTGCTATTGCTTCAGCTCAGCCTAAGCATGTTGTTTTGCAGAAGAAACCTGCTGCTGCATCTATGGTGGTTGGCGATTTCTCTAGGCGATTTGAGTATGGAGATGTGGAGGTTAGGAACCACAGTTTTAAGAAACGTAGATTTTCATGAATTTGAGTGTGGAATGTGAAAATTAGGATTGTTAAATCAATCAGACTTGTCTTTTGTCCTATTTATCATAGTCAGGATAATGTAATACATGGTTTCTGAAATGATCTGTTTTCAGATCACTGTCTGTTTATATTTCTTGTGGATTTTATGCCATCACTATTGTGTTTCTTTTTATTTTAATGTTTAGCTTCTCCTGTTGAGGGAGAAAAGAATTTATGTGGTCCACAAAAAGGTCTAGACATTCTGGTTTGTATGAATACTTTCGGGATACTTGATAATTTAACTCCATTCACACTTTAGACTTTTGAGTGTTTGTATAGTCTTCCACTATAGGAAGAGAAAAGATACATAGATGATTTAGGCTGTCCTGATATTTTCTCTGAAAAGAGAGTGAATTTTCTGGTGCTTCTTTTAGGATTGAGAAATTCATGGGTTATTCAGTTGGATAACTCTTCATAAAGCTTGCCCCTCACTCCAGATAACCTTAAGAAATGAAAATTTCAGATTGTCAATAGATCTTACATGTGCAATAGAACCTAGAGTCCAACAACCATCTACTTTTACACTGTACAGTCACTGCTGGCTTATGGTGTATGTTTTTGTCTATTTTTGGATAGCGCCAAATAGCCTTTGAATGCTGATGTAATTGGAGATTTGGTAAGGTCATCAATCCGATCTGGAAGATGATGCATGTTAATATCTGTTGTTGTGTATGGTTAGAAAGTAACAAACAGATGTTTTGAAGGTTAATGGGTAAAAGCCTATGCCAACTATATAGAGGCAAAAGACATCTAGCCTTAAGGGAGTGATTTGGAGTTGATAAACCTTCAGAGCATCTGTTGTTCCTTTCTGACAATATGCACCAAAAGATACTAGCAGGTATCATCTTCCATATTGGTTTGATGGCCTTACTAATTCTCCAATTGCACCAGCATTCAAAGGCCTCTTTGGTGCTATGTGGCATTACCCAATTAGTACCAAATATAGACAACAACATACTCCATAAGGCTGCAGCAACTGTACAATGTAAAAATAGATAGTTGTTGGACTCAAGGTTCTGTTGGCACATGTAATATCTATAGACAATATGAATATTCCTTCTCTTAAGGTTGTCTTGAGTGAGGCAAGCTTTATGAAGAGATATCCAAGTGATGCATATGATCTTTGTTGGGAGCTTAGTCTTCCATGGCCAGTTTCAAGCACTTCATTTGGAGCATATGAGTTCCCATAGCCTGCTTTCAGTGAGTATTTTCCATCCTTGTCACTGCCCCACCTTGTCTCTTTCCTGGACATTTATCACCTGGCCTCTAGTCTAAAAAACAAGTTGATCACTTCTTCAATTTCCCAGTTATGTAAGTTCCTTCTGACTAGTACATTCCAGGTGTTGTCTTCCCTATTTTGAGAGATGGAAGAATTTTGTTCCCATGCTATTTGACTTGGGAATTCCTCCAATTAAATGATATTGTCCAGCCATCTATCCTTACAAAACTTGATATGTATATTATTACCTATTCTGCATCTTCTTGATGCCAACATTGAAATTTCGTATCACTTCATAAAAAATAAATAAAATAAAAAATGCCTTGAATGTACACATCCGTAATTCCGGTAATAGATCATTTCTAAAAATTCCTTTTCCTTGAGAGAGACAGAAATGTTTAGTGAAGGCTGTTAGTTAAATGCATTATAATCACGTGCTTCACTCTACTTTTTGGGCTACATTTAAGTTATTTGGCTATATTAACTTGAGAGTGTTCTATGGAGTGGACAACTTTAGTCATCATGCTCTAAGTTTTTTGGTTGATGTATTGCCTTAATCAGTGTTTTGGACGGCAAAAGGCGACAAGGGTCTGCCTCGCCACAAGGCGAGGCGAGGTGAGTGGCGAAACACTCACCTTTTTTAAGTACGACGTCAATTAATACCAAAAAATTAAAATATTTAATTGCATATATAAGTAATCAAAATCTCAATAACATATTAGCAAATATTTTGATTAAACAACTAAAAATAGATTAGTAGATACTACAAGTCTAGAACTTGAATGAGAAAAAAACAAAACAAAAGTCAAAACAGTGAGAAAAATAACAAAGATAGAAGTGATTCGGTAGTTTGAAGAAGAAGAAGAAATAAAAAAACACAGGAAGAAGAAATCTCAAGAAGAAAAGGAGAAAAAAAGAAATACGTAATGGTTGGACTTTGTAGTCTCCGAAAAAGTTTGGCTGGTCATGGGAGAAGTCTAGTCGGGTCATGTGGTTAGAGTCGAAGTCTAAGTGTAAGAGTGCAATTGTGCAAATTTGGAAAGAAAACCGTAAAATTATCTTTTAACTTTTAAAAGCTTAAATTGGTCCCCCTTTTTTTAAAAAAAATACAAAAGGCGACGCCTTTCTTGCCTCTGGCCTTTGTTGCCATTGTCGCTATGGTGTCACCTTTTGAAGATCGCCCCACAATAAAGCTAAAGGCTCTGAAGGGTAGGTGTTGCCTTTTGAAGATCACCCCACGATAAAGCTAAAAGGCACTGAAGGGTCGCCTTGCCTCTTGTCATTGGCAACAAGACGATTGCCTTTCACAACACTGGCCATAATTAATATTAATATCAACACAAAAACCCGCATAAGATAATACAATAATTGGTTGGCCACGTGAAAAAAGTTAGTCAAAGTATAACTAATACAAAGTTTGGTTGGCTGTATTTAATAACACCTGCATTAGGTTGCATATGAAACATTTATTATTTTTTATAGAATAGAATGTGGAATAAGAATACTGATACTCGCAATGTGGGGATCAAACTATCTCAACACAAAATTGCCCTTTTAAAGTAAGTAATTCATGTATTATAACAATCTTCTTGTTATTAATGACCGTATTAACAATCCCATCATTATAAATCACTATATAAGCAATTCCTCCTCACATAACTAGCATGCCAACCAAGTGAACCGTGAAAGTAAAGGTCTGCTAGCGCTCCAAAAAAGCTGTGGTCTAGAAGTAATTTGGATTTAAAATCTAAATAATGGTTAGGATGCTTCTTTTGTGGTTCCTCAAATTCAACTAAATAGATGTTGTCATTCACCAGAAATTTGCACTGTTACTGAACATGTAATAACCCCTTTTCATTACTCATTCTACTGATATTCGTTTCTTTTTCTCTTTGGGGTGTGGAGGCTGGGTGCTGGAATGATAAATTGTTAAATTATAGTATTCAATCTTTTTATTTACAAATAAATATCTTCTCCAGGGCTCCGTGAAAGATGGTGGAGAAGACCAGGATCTATCAAATGTTAAAGTGATGTGTAGGTTATGCTTTTCCGGTGAAAATGAAGGAGGAGAAAGAGCAAGGAAAATGATGTCATGCAAAAGTTGCGGGAAGAAGTGTCACCTCAGCTGCCTGAAAGCTTGGGGTCAGCATAGAGGTATTCCTATAGGTGACATGATTTATCAGTTTTTAGTGTTGTGCTTTTGCTAATATGTCCTTCCCTGCAGATCTCTTCCATCGGAGTTCATGGACATGTCCCTCATGCCGGCTTTGTGAGGTAAAACTTTTTGGTTCTTTTCAATAAAATAATGAAACATAGTTGGCTTTTCTTTTTAATTGCTGCCCATAACGTGGCAATTGTCCATGAGTTGCTTTCTTTACTTTTTTGTGAATAAGAAGGTTAAAGCTTATTCAACAAGACATTGAGTTTTATTACCTAACAAAATGGAAAAAAATAAATTTATCAGAGATATCAACTGATGTCCTAATTTTCTTTGCTAGCAATATGTAACAACTTGAGGTCTTCATATTTAGGCATTTTAGGCTCTAGCCTGCTGCCTAGCTATCAGAGGCCACTCATGTCAGTTTTGACACACAAATCTTGGGTAAGGTATAAAAAAATAGACCTTGACTAAGGTGGGTGTCATAACTATAGAAAGAGGTTTTTTCAACATCTGTATGTGTCTGCATGGACAGTCAATTTAGAAACAAAGATATTGCTTTTCAGCCAGTGCTCTCAAATGGATCCCTCCGTATGTGTACGGTGTACAACAGTCAATGGATATGGTGAAATAGGTAGAGTTTGACCCATGACTTACACGCAAACCCATTAGTCACTAATCATACACTTGCCATATCAACTACCCTTTGTCCTGTAAGAAACAGGGAAGACTACTTTCTGATTTCAGCTAGATCAAGTGGACCCGACTCAGAAATGCACCATATCAAAGCCAAATAAGTTGCAAGAAATAATAGCTTATAATGATACACCCACGTTGAAACTCCAATCCCTGGTTGTAAGAAGTTATTTAATGACACCAGGTGTTTACTTGGCCTGGTAGATAGAGTTGCCTGGTAAGTGTGCTGGTGGAAGGTACCTAGTGGAGTTAGTCAAAGTCACTATAGTTCCGTCACTTCCATGTTTCACTTTATATTGTGTACAGTTTTTCATGTTCAGTTTGCAAGGTGTAACTGAATCAGATCAGATTTTCTTTTTGGTTTTTGTTTCCCCCTCTGTTTCTCCAGCTTTCTTTTTCAGTCTTTTGTGCTTTTGTCCTTGTTTTCTTTGGTGACTTCAATTTAAATTTTTTTTTTTTTTGAGGAAGACTTCGATTTAAGTTCTTGTTTCACATTAAACCTTCAGAACGTTTGGAATGAGGTAGTTTAATTCGTCTAACCAATGGGTAACCAAATCAAATCAAACAAAATGTTATAACCAACCAGCCTTTAGCCTTAATCTCTTCCTTTGTTATTCCCTCCGTGGCACCATGAGATTTGCATCTAGGTTTTGCCATGGAGGTTTTTTTGGGGGATAGAAAAATGGCCTTGTAGGTTTGGATATTGGTAGGATTTGAGCAGTACTTTAAATAAGGAAAATTGCAAAAACCAATAAGGTCTTCAAAGCTTTAATCAAAAGTAATAAACAGCGTATGATTCATCAAACATATGAAATCTCCTAAATATATTAATTTAGTATTTATAAGATCAAATAGCGATTAACATTATTGTTTTCAGTACCTGTTTTACAATAATGACAATATATAGATTCTATACCTAAAATGAAATAGAATGAAAAGAAATTTCAACAAGGTCACAGAATAATGATGGTCAATAGCAACACTTATTTTAGATTATCAATAAATTGACTAGAAAAGAATTAATGAACTATAAGAAGAATTAATGCAGCATTCAATTTCATATTAGATTGCTTTAGTAACTATACATAGAGTTGAAAGAGAAGCAAAAAGAAGCTCAAAATCAGCAGTAGTTGATGATGGAGACTTGCATACAAAGAAAGTGTCATCCTTCAGAAAAAGAAAAAGAAATTTAAGGAAATACAGAATCCTAGCCATACTACATAGAAAAGTCAACCCGATTGATTATTTCGATGTTTGGAAGTGGGGTTTGGAAATAATAGAATGTTCTCCGTGAAGTCTTTTCATGAGAAACTGTTGGTTAGGGAGGAGATGATTTTTCCATGCAATGCAATATGGATCTCAAGGATGCCGAGGAAGGTGTGTGTAGTCTGTGTCATTTGGTGTTACATGTGTAAGGAGGTGAGGGTGTAGATCCTCTTCTGTTACATTGCGGGCTAATCATGAGACTATGGTGGGATATGTTTGGGTGGTTTGTCACTCTGTGGGCGATACCCAAAATCTGTTAAAGATTGATGTTCAGTTGGAAGAGAGGAGAGGAAAAGAAGACGAAGGGCTTGGAACGTGGTTCCACTTGCTTTAATGTGGGTAGTTTGGAGAGAGATTAATGAGACATTTTTTGAAGGCGTAGAGTCGAGTTTCTCTTCATTAAGGAGTCGTCTTAATGCCCTTATTTATTTATTTGGTGTGAACAAAAAGTCCCTTGCTTTTTGGATAAGTGGGTAGAGTAAGTAGAGACATCCTTTTGTAAATTCTTTATCTTTTTATATATCCCTTGTATACGGCAACTTGGCCATATTTATGAATGAAAATACGTTTACTTGATTAAAAAATATATATAGAAAAACAATAGTAGAACAAGCGTTAAAAAACTTGAAACAATGTCAAACGACACTTAATTGTAGAGAGGAGTCCTAGTACCATATATCCCCCCCAAAAAAAAAAACAGATGTAAAACCCCCTACTCTTTTCACTGCCTTTTCCCTATCTTCTCCATATTTTGAAGTTTTCAGATAAATTTACCGTGCTTCGTTGAAATCAATTTCTGTCTCATCTCTTCTAAATCATGTTTTCCCAAAGCGTGTACGTCATAGGTGAAGCAATAACCACCCCTAACTGAGCTTCACTAGCTTGCATCAAAACTGGATTTGGGGATGTGAAAGGTTTTTGACATATTGAAGGAAGAAGTGGTCGAAGGTGTCTAAGGATGGTGCTCGTGGAATTGTTAATTTTATTTTCCGAGTGACTGCAAGGACTGGATTGGCGAATATCACACAAATTGAAGGTGTTGCTGCAGATGTTGCATGGGCGGGAAATGAGTTTATTGGTTAGGTATAGTGGTATTTTATCATGATGTGTGACATGTTTTTGATGGTTTGGCAGGAAGGGGTGGTAAATGGGTTATATCAATAAATAAGGACTAGATTTCCTCTCATAAAGACTGGAGTTTTTATGTGCTGATGATATACACAAGGATACATGGAGTCTAACCTATTGTCTTTCTTCCTATTTGAGTGGTTGATGGTTAGGGATGTTACTAATAATGGCTTATTATATACTCCTATCAAGTGGCAAGGGAGGTTGCTAATCTATTTGAGGCAGCATCACATGAAGCGCAGTTTCTGCTCAAATATTGATGATCAAACACATTAATTTGGAAAGATCTCTTGAAGTATGAAATATCTTTTTAAAAACTATTGGAGGTGTCCCTATCGAATAGGATTATAAATGAAACTGTTGGCTGTTGTTGTTTTTTAAAATCTTCTGCATAAAGCAAGTCTTCTGATTGATGATTGGACATGCATTCTGCACCATTCTCTTGTGATTATTACATTATTGGCTATTTGATATCTATGTATTGTTCAAATCATGTTCTTATGCCTGCGATATTGCTCATATATACTGACTGTATGTATGCTCCTTGTTTGGTGTAGGGCTGTCAAAGAACTGGAGATCCGAACAAGTTCATGTATTGCAAAAGGTGTGATGCAGCTTATCACTGTTACTGTCTGCAGCCTCCACAGAAGGTGGATTCTCTTATCCAGTTATCCTACTCTTCCACTGTATATTCATAAAAGTAGATTGTACTTAGTTGGTTTGGGGATGTGCAGAACATTAGCAGTGGTCCTTATTTATGCCCCAAACACACGAAGTGTCACAGCTGTGGTTCTAATGTTCCAGGAAACGGACTGACCGTGAGGTATGTAGTATGGGCATTGCATACCCTATGAAAATCATTTGAGGCATTGCATATCCTATTACCTCTGAACTATTGATATCTTTATCTATGGCAGGTGGCTTTTAGGATACACTTCTTGTTATGCTTGTGGGAGATTATTTGTGAAGGGAAACTACTGTCATGTTTGTTTGAAGGTAAATATTATGGCGGTTTTTATTATCTGACCTTTTCTTTGTTTAATGTTACAATGAAGTTCTTTGTACTATGGTGGTTTACTAATGTGAAGTTGGTAATTTGTCGGCTATTATTGTGAAGTTGTCAATTACTTGTTTTTTATACTGTAGGTTTATAGAAATTCTGAAAAAACACCTATGGTTTGCTGTGACATTTGCCAGCGCTGGGTACACTGCCAATGTGATGACATCAGGTTTACCTTAGATATTGCTTTTAAGATTATTAATTAATTGGTTTTACTTTGGCACCATTCTTGGGAAGTGCAATTTTTATGTCTTAACACGGGGGCAAATGTGGATGTGCATTAGGTTAGACTTTTCTGCTCCGGAATTAGATATCAGAAATTTATTCTTGACAGCATCCTATACCTTTTGTGGTGTTCTTGCAGCAGAATTTGCTATATTAAAATGTGGAAAGTGTTTCCAAGAATATTCTCATTCTTCCGTGTTGACTTTTATTGTTTCATTGAACAATTGAATGGCATTTTGGGGACTAATGTTTATGCTGCTTTCAGCCTTGTTAAGAGTTTTGATGTAAATTTTCTAGAGATTGGAAAGCTCTGCAATCTTGGGTTTCTACTGGTCTAACTCAGGGTAGATGACATAACTTATATGAGAGACTGAGACGAGAATGACAAATCTTATGTATTGATTTTTTTGCATTGGTATATTTATGTGTTTGCATGAACGACATTGCTTCATAGACTAAGCTATAGCAGCATATGAATGAAAAAGAAAAAAAGAAAATTATTGTTGGGTTTTTGTAATTTTCTGCAACGATAATGGAAAATATGGCCAACTTTGGGTAATGCATTTGACTGTCAGGTTATTGGTGACCGTCATCAACGGGTAAAAATCAACTTTGTTGATGATGAGGAGGAAACAACTCATGGTGTATAAAAACCTATTTGGGGTGATTATTTATTTATTTTTGTGGATCAAAAAACAACTCCAAGAGAAATAAAGGGAACTTCCAGCTATATAGAATATTAAACAAAAGTTCCCTACAACTATTTAGGATGGGTACCTTTTTGAACTCGATGTTTGATCTATTAAGAGGTGCGTAGTGTTTTCATCAATATAAAAGAGGAAGCTTCTGGGCTGTACCTGTACAATTACAGGATAAGTTGAATTGAGTGCTTCAGGTGGATAAGCTTCAGTGGGCAAGGTAATCAGCTAACTAGGAATTCATTTTCAGAGCCTAGTTACAAGGAGGCAGGACCAATTGATTCACACTATTGGTCATCACGCTTGGTTGAAAAGCAAGTGGCGTGGAGCTACCGTGTTCTGACTGAAGGCCTCTACCCTTCAACTATTTAGGATGTGTCGTATTTTGGTAGAAAAAAGATTAGAAAACTACTTCACAGATATGACACTGACTTCATTAAAAGGGTTGGCAAGGAAAACTTTTATCCCTTGGAGGGTTAAAGGTCTTTCAAGATCTTTATTAACTAATGAATGATCATTTCAAACGACGGCATACAATCGGCATTTATGAACACTTGTCTAGTATAATTTGTTGATAATTGTGGAGGAATTTGGTGTTCGTGGACTTACAAATCTTAATTTATATAGTACTCCCTCTGTTCCAATTTGTGTAGCACACTTTCCATTTTAGTCTTGTCTTTAAAGCATGTCACATTTTTATAATTGAAAACTATTTAACTCTACAATTTTTCCTTTTTACCCTTATTTAAATAATTTATAACCACACAAATAGTTGGCCACAAATTTCAAAAGTCTTCCTTTCTTTCTTGAACTTTGTGCCAAGTCAAACGGTGCCATATAAGTTGGTACGGAGGGAGTAATTGTTTTGAGGAAAGGAGTAATTATTTGTTGGGAAGTTATAAGTTGCATCTCGAAGTTGTTCAAAAAGTTATTTACGCAGCTTGACTTTATGGGCACCCTAATACTCCCTACGCTTATTTGAAGTGGAACTAATATCCTAAAATGGTGATATGGCAAAGTAAATGTTACCAACTTCTTGAAAGCATGTGAGAAGAGGAAAAAACACTAAGCGACTCTAACAATGCATGTGTCTTTTTCTAATTGGTTGATAAATAATTTATTATACTTGATTAATATATTTCTCAACAACGATAGACCTAGTGTAATCTTACAAGTGAGGTATGAAGAGGGTAGAGTGTATACAACCTTATCCCTACCTTATAAAGGTAGAAAGATTATTTCTGATAGATCTTTGACTCAAGTAAAACATATTAAATCAGGTATTAAAATAATGGAGAAAGAAGTAATTTTATATACTTAATTTATATAATTGTTTGAAGGGAAAAGTCATAAGTTACACGCCGTGTTTGTTCAAAAGTCATTTACACGCCTCAACTTTATGAGTGACCTAATACTCCTTATTTTTGTTTGAAGTGGAATTAATATCCCTTCAATAGGTGATGTGGCAAAGAAATTGTTACCAACATCTCGGAAGTGGTTGGAAGAGGGGAAAACACTACAAATGGTTCTAACAGTACATGTGTCATCTTCTAATTGATTGATATATAATTAATTACAGTTAATTAATATATTCCTGAACAACAACATACACACTATAATCTCACAAGTGAGGTATGAAGAAGGTATAGTGTATGCTACCTTACCCCTACCTTAGGTAGAGTAGTGGATTTTGATAGACCCTTAATTCAAGTAAAGCATATCAAATCAGATATGAAAATATTGGAGAAAGAAGTAGTCATATATTTCTTAATTATATAATTGTTTGTTGATAAAAGCTATAAGTTACATCTCATGGTTGTTAAGAAAAGTCATTTGCACACCTTAACTTTACGGACGACCTAATACTCCCCTCTCTTGTTTGAAGTGGAATTAATGTTGCCTAAAAGGTGAGTTAGTCAGAGAAGAACTCTTCTCACCCTATGTTGGCCCCCAAATTAAATTTGCCACTCACTAGATGTTCAACGCTGGGCATTAAGTGGGATATTGAAGAATAAAAAAAGTCTCACATCGGTGGTTAATACAATGGGCCGTCTCCTTATAAAGCTCGAACATATCTCTTGAGCTAGCTTTTGGGATGAGAGTTTTCATTGAGACCTAACTTCATAGAGATATAATTCAGTAGACTTAATTAATATATTTCGTAATTATATAATTGTTTGTTGGGAAAAGTCATAAGTTACATTGTATGGTTGTCCAAAAAAGTTATTTATATACTTAACTTTTATGTAGCTCAGACTCTTCAAAAATGTCAATGGGTGTGTGTAGGATCCTCCAGAAATGGTGTAGTTTTGAAGGATCCGACATGGGTGCGGCAACATTTTTAGAGAGTCTGAGCAACTTAGCTGACCCAAAGCTTCCTGCTCTTTTTTGAAGTGGAACTAATATCCTCCTAAAAGGTGATGTGGCAAAGATAGTGTAACTAGTTTCTTGAAAGCGCATGAAAAGCGGAAAAAAACACTATAAATGGTTCTAACAATACACGTGTCATCTTCTAATTGGTATAAGTATAATCAATTTAATATATTCCTTGACTAATTGTGTCTTCTAAATATTATCTTTATTCATTTTCCTTTTTTCTCTTTTCTTCCTTTTCTCTTTCTTTTCTTTTTTCGTAGACCTACACCATCTCCGGTAATCACCTCCCGCTCTTTTCTTCTTTTGTTATTTGTAAATAATTTTCTTTCTAGGTTTTGATGTTGAATAAAATGCTTAAAGCTTTAGAAGTCTTGATCTAAAAAATTGTTTGCTGGCCACTATTTTTTCCAGCAAGGTAGGATTGCTCTTTCTAAACTTTTGTTCAAAACAACTTTTCAAATCTCACCTTGTATAATCAAAAATAAGATTTGAAAGAAAAGATTTAAACGACATCTTCGTTGGATAATTAAATTCCAGCGATCTTATTTTCATCCTTTTTGGACCTATCTATCTCATCTTGGAACTACCTTGTTAAGAAGCCCTTCCAATTATGAGTCATGTTGTTTGTGTGAGGAGCATTTCGTAATTGATTAATTTTTTTGCATAATTGTGCAATCCAAAGTTGTGATGGAAATTGAAATTAAGATGAAATAGAAAAAGAAAGAAGAAGAAATGGAAAAGGTAAAAGTAATAAATAATGACTAATACATTGAAAAAACTTAAAATATATATTATACACGTGTCAGGCGAATGTATAAAAACACTTTTACATAAATTTTGTAATTGATCCACTCGGTGTTATTAAAAGCGCTCACTTTAGCGCTTAAAGCGCGCTTCAAAGCGAAGCGAGGGCCCAATGCTTATTCTTGTTGAAGCGCGAAGCAGTGGAAAAAGCATGCGCTTCAGAGGTAGAAGCGTGAAGCGCGCTTTCTGTTGAAGCGACGAAAGCGTCGCTTAAGCGTTGTTTAGGTTTTTTAAATTTTTTTTATTGGTTTAAAAATAGTTAAAGAGTTTAAATTACCCAAATATTTAGCAATCTTTCGTAACCGTGAGTCTACGACTACTGCGAGCCTGCGACTCTAGAGTCTCTTCTTCGACGACTTCAGTCTAGTCTCCAGGTAAGTTCTACTTCTCCTCCTCCTCCTCTTCCCTTCTTCTCGGTTCTTTTTCAGTTTCTTCTTTTGCAGTTCTGCTAGGGTTTTCTGTGATCAGTTCTTTTCAGTTGTTCTGTGCTTATGTAACAGAAATTTTGTTTATATTTTATGGTGCTCTATTTTTTTCAAAAACATTTTGCTGCTCTATTTTTTGTTGCTCTGTTTTCTTCTTTTAAAAAGAATTAGTGTGTATTTACTTTTTAAAATTCCTATATGCAATTTGACTATCTATTTACTTTTTAATCTAAATTGAAACGTGAAAGATTTGCTTAATATGTTACCTCTATTGAGTTCTTGATGGTTTATCTATGCATATTTAATATTTTTTATTTTTATACTAAATAAGGCTTTATTTGAAAAAAGTGTGTGCTTCGCTTTACGCTTCTCGTTTCTCAAAACACTGGTCATCCACTTAAAATAAGAATTAGGAGTAAGAGGTCACTTGTAAAGTATCAGTGTGTAAATGACTTATTTGAACAACTATAGGGTCTTTGTATGACTTTTCCCTTGTTTGTAATAAAGTATTTTCCAAATTTTGATTTCAACCTTCCACAGTTAAAGGCAGATGACATAATGTGTCGGCTTGTTAGTCTTGCATTGACTAGACAAATTGTTTGTTGGAAATTGGAAAGAGATTGCAAATGGATGGATTAATAATTTGATTCTAATGTAGAGAGTCTTTTATTATATTTGAGTTTTTTGGGGAGCATTCAGAAGATTTATGTTCTTTCCTAAACGAAGAATTTGAAAAAAAGAAATTCTGGAATTGTTATCAAAATGATTTTTTTCCCTGGAATAGTTATTGAAACAAATTGGTGAGTCAATATAAAATTTAATTGAACAAAAGAAACAAAGAACTTAGACTTTTCTCTCTTAAACTCGAATTAAGAAAACTGTTTCCAAGAATAGTCTCAGGTCATCATTCCCGTTGACTTTTATTGTTTCATTGAATGATCGAATGACATTTTGGGGACTGCTGTTTTTGCTGCATGCTGCCTTGTTAAGAATCGAGTCAGTTGACAGGGTGCTAGTTCTAATTTCAGAAAGCTCCTTTTCTTCCTTTCAGTATATAAATATCATGACATCTCTGTGGTTTGTCAATTTGTTCTCCTGTCATTCATGCTATATAAAGCTGTTAACTTATTCAACCTTGATCATACTTCCACTAAAGCTTTGAGAGAGGAACTCCATCGGAAGTTCTAATTTGAAAATGGGTATTTGCTTTTCAGTGATGAAAAATATTTGCAGTTTCAAGTGGATGCAAATTTACCGTATGCATGCTCATCATGCCGCGAAAATAGTTACCAGGTGTGTTTATGGCAGTAATCATTTTCACTAGAAAAGCTAAACGAGAACTCTATCCTGATAGTTTTCTGCGAATGTTCTCAGGTGATAAATCTTGAGGATGCTGTTCAGGAGCTTTGGAGGAGGAGAGATATAGCTGATAGGGATTTAATTGCAAGATTGAGGGAAGGAGCTGGGTTGCCAGTTGAAGATGAAATATTTTCTATTTCACCCTTTTCAGATGATGAAGATAGTGCTCCTGTTGTAAAAAATCAACATAGTCAATCCTTGAAATTTTCTCTTAAAAGTTTACATGACAGATCTCCCAAAAAGGGCAAGGAATATGGAAAGAGATCTGTTAAAAAGAAGAGGTTAACTGGACAAAATGAAGGACATCCTGATGTACCATCTGGTGGATATAGTGCTGGTGATGTCACGAATGAAGAATTGCAGGCTTATGGAAAACTGGCTAGCTTTTCTTCTCCTGTTGGTAGCTTGACAGAAGGCATATGTTCATTTAATCAGACAGGGGTCATAACGCACAAATGTATAGATGAGGTTACTGGAAACACGGGTAAGAAGACAGTCCAGATAAAATGTAGCAAGCCTCATAATTTGGATGGGGATGATGTTGGAATTCAGACAAGCATGCCAAAGACCTCCAAGAGACCAAAGTTTGTTATAAAGTTGGGCTCATTGAATAAAAAGATAGCATGTTCCCTGAAGTCCGATGCTTCAAGCTGTCAGAAAGAGCAATATCTGACTACTTCAATTGGTAAATTTTTTTCTAAATGTTGTCTTCATGTTTCTATTTTTTTTCCGTTTTCTTACTTGGATGCATTTCGTTTATAAACTACGGCTTCTCCGTAGAATTTGATGTCTGTAAACATGCTTTTCTACTAGCTTGCATGACTTATGACGCAAAAGCTGTGGTTTTCCAAATTGTTATCTCATCCAGGCAAATGGTCCTGCCAGTGAGAAAGATGGTTATAGTTTTTTTTTTATAAAGGTAAAGTTGGCAACCATCAAAAACTTACAAGATTGGTAATCATACAGGATAGTACCGGCCTTTGACCGGATCGGGACCGGTACCTCCCGGTTCCGTTGCCAGCCTTAGTTGAAAGGAAACCAAGAATCAAGCCCACATACCTTTAACTTTGAAATTACTTGAAGGAATCATTTGAGTTCTCAATCTTCAATGAAAGTTCTTGAGAGTCTTGGAATTGGATGGGGGATTTTGTGGAGGATTTGGAGAGTGAATTAAGGCTAAAATGACTTAGAAGAGTGTATGTGGGTTTAGTAGGTCGACACCCTTCTTGGGAAAGTATAAATATCATCAAAAGGTAAAAAATGACATTTTAATGTGTCCCGACGGCAAAATCGGCGGTCAAGAATTGATAGAAGATTGACTATTGGCTATTGCGTCTTTGTTGGTGGAAATCTAGTATCTTGGAGGAGTAAGAAACAAAATGTTGTATCTTGATCTAGTGCAGAGTCCGAGTATAGAGTTATGGCTCAGTCCACATGTGAAATACTATGGATACAACACTTTTTAGCTGAGGTTGGTTTGAATCCTTCTTTTCTAGCAAAACTTTGGTGTGATAATCAGGCTGCTCTACATATTGCCTCAACTCCAGTGTATCATGAACGGACAAAACATATTGAGGTTGATTGTCACTTTGTCTGTGAGAAGATTCAAGAGAACGCGATTTCTACAGGCTATGTGAAGACAGAGGAGCAATTGGGTGATATATTCACGAAGCCTTTGAATGGAACTCAGATAAAATATCTTTGTAACAAGTTGGGCATGACCAATATTTGTGCTACAACTTGAGGGGGAGTGTTAGAAAGTGTACAATCATATCTAGTATTTATAGCATAATCATAGGGTAGAGATATTAAGGGATATTAAGGGATCTTAGAGATTTTTAGGGATCTTTTATGATTTTATTTCCGTAGATAGATTTACTTGTACACCTACAAATAGCTCTTATTCTTGGAATAATATAACAAGGAAATTGTTCCATTGGCTCTATATTTTACAAATTATATGGCAATAATGAAGGCGACCGAGAGGGGGTTGAGGCAAGGTGATCCTATAGCACCTTTTTTGTTTATCTTAGCTATGGAGGGTCTCAACCACATGATCAGGAGGGCAATGGCAAATGGTTGGTTAAAGCATTTTCAAGCTTAGGTGGAAGGACATAGAA
>JBCEWC010010906.1:0-17198 GCA_038996855.1 Solanum aculeatissimum
TTGAATAAGAGAATTAGTAACTTATCCGGAGCTACTTTGAAGGACAAGATCTTTGCAATGGGCGGTGGAAATGGGACTGAATGCTTTTCAGAAGTTGAAATGTATGATCCTCAAGTAGGTCGATGGATACCTTCACGATCCATGAGGAAGAAGGTTAATTCTATTCCTTGCTTATATTCCAATGGTGATATTTTGAAGTTGAAAGGGACAAAAAGCATGTAAAAAAAGAGGAAACTGAAATTGGTTCTCAGTTTTGCCACAGTAAAAGTAGATTGCAATACGACAGATATTTTTTGGTTAAAAATCTTTGTTATGACAAGAAGGTTCATGTGCATTGCCCTTGGATGTTGTTCTCATCTGCTTAATTTTTGTGGGGTCGTTTATCTTCATGATTTCCCTGGAGTTTCTGTTGCCTCTTCTTTGTCCTTGCCTACAGTTCAGGCTTCAATTTGCTTCTTTTCTTTTAGACTGTTTCTCAAGTATTAGCCATTTACCTGTTCCAAGTGCTAATATTATCTCCTCTGACTTGATGTCTCCCATTCATGCAGCGATTTTCTCTTGCAGCGGCAGAACTCAATGGTGCAATATATGCTGTCGGTGGATTTGATGGAAGCAATTATTTGGCGTAAGTTATTGCTGAATTGCTGTTTTCTTTTTTATTTATAATGTACGCACCATTGGAGATTGGCATTTGGGCCTCATTTTCTCCAATTATTGAATTATAAATTCCCTTTGATCTTTCCAGAGAAACGAGAGTTGCTTGTAATTTTCCAAATGTGGTCCTTTTTGGTGCTAAAGTTGTTCTGATAGAAATCTACAACATTTATTTCATTGAATAGGAAAATTATCTTCATATGTAAAAGCATTTGAGTCTTGTTTTTCAGTTTTTTACAGCATTCTCCTGTATCATTTTTCTGATTAGCTATCACTTCAGGACTGCTGAAAGATTTGACCCCAGAGAACATGCTTGGACAAAAATTGAGAGTATGAGCACAAAAAGAGCATCTCATGCGTTGGTTCCTTTGGGGGGAAAGTTGTATGTTGATTTCTTCTTGCTTCTTTGGATTCTATATCTTTGGTCGCGTGTTATGTCTTTGAGAGTTTGGGGATGTGTATTGTGTGAAGAATCACTTGGGGGGTCCATGACCTATCCCATTTTTTGTCTTGTTATTCACTTTTAGCTTCACGGTTGCTCTTTAGATATGCACTTGGTGGCTTTGATGGGTCTCAAACGATGCCAAGCGTTGAGATTTATGATCCCCATCGTGGAACATGGATGATTGGGGAACCAATGAACTACTCAAGGGTGTTTTCAACTGCTGCTGTTCTAAAGGAGTCCATTTATGTAATTGGAGGGGCTCAATCTGATAATGAGATAGTAAACATGGTACATAAGATTATTTACTTCATTGTTTTATTAATCGTCTCTTCCATTACATATGTGGTTCTGTTAATCAATATTCTTTTTTGTGATTGCAGATTGAACGCTACAATGAAGGTCAAGGTTGGGAAATAACCAACTCGAGTGCTCTCGGGAAAAGGTGCCACTCCTCTGCTATAGTTTTGGAGGAAGATTGAACTCTGCATTCAAGCTGTTTAGGCATAACGAATAGACTTAATGCTTGAAAGCATCTTTAAACATTCCTTCACTTTTGCCTCCATATAAGAGAACAGAAAATGGGCATGCTTATAGCCAATGTATGTTATAGCTTTGTAGCAGTATGGCTGCAGCAAAACTTGTTCACAATACTTCATTGTTTTTTCATCATTAAACTTGTTGACTAGTCATTTCTATCTGCTTATAATCACAGAACATTAAACGTAAAAAAACAATAATGTCCAAAATGTTGAAAGAAATGGGAACCAGGAGAAAGTCCTCTTCTAAGATCAAAGTTGCTGTCAACTTGGTCCGATTTTTCAATAGGGCGAGTTAGGCTCAATATTTATGTTGCCGCATCAACTTTTGCAGAAAATTGCCCAAGTTTCTCCCTTTGTTAATATGATTGTCTTTATGCATATGGGATCCAAACCATAATCATAATCGTCTTCGGTCCTAGGACAGGATTTTTGTGTCGTCCTATTAGATTTTCTTCCACATCCATTGACTGTCTTGTTTGTGAATAAAAGCAGGGTTTAAGAAATATTCAAGACGTGACCTAATGGTCAATAAAGTGGTTGAGATTCGCTACGTTATAGATATAGTAGTATCACTAAATTTCTCCTTCATATAACAAAATTGAAATATTTGGACATTAACATCTCATGAGGAAACTCCACAACGACATATGGCCAGATAGTTTTTCATTTTATACATGAAAAAATAAGATAAATTCACATAAGATATGATGCTTACTCTCACATTAGAGTTAATATAATTTTGGTACCTCAACAATTAGTAAATTTTGAATTTAGTCCCTATAGGTTTTTCATTGATCACATTTAACCTTCAATTTATATTTGAATCGTCTATTTTTTATCCTTTTGCTTGTGAATATTCACAGATGTACTATAATTATTAATTGTTCCACCACTTAATTAATCATGTATTGTGTTAAGTTTATATGGTTACACTATATTAAATAGTTAATTTTATATAGTCAAATATAACATGTTTTCTACCTAGAGGTGATCAAACAAGATATGGCGAAACTTGATCTCACCGAGGACATGACCTTAGATAGAAAAGAATGGAGGTCGCGAATTAGAGTAGCAGGCTAATAGGTTAGTAGGATTAGGTTGATTTCTCGACTTGGGGTAAAGTAGGGTAGTAGGAT
This sequence comes from Solanum aculeatissimum, assembly GCA_038996855.1. NCBI lineage: Eukaryota > Viridiplantae > Streptophyta > Magnoliopsida > Solanales > Solanaceae > Solanum > Solanum aculeatissimum. Next base: position 2,775 of record JBCEWC010010906.1, read on the forward strand.
AATCGTGTTTTTATATCTTGTATTGTCATTATTCATCATACATATGTTGATTTTTATCGTATTTACACACTATCATGCCTTTCGTTATTAGTTGTTCTTTTGGTTTCCTTTTCTTTTCCTTTCTCATTTTTCATATCTAGTTTATTCTACCTATGGATTTTTGAGATGAGGGTTTCCAGGAAACAATCTCTCTACCTTTGAGGTAGTGATAAGGTCTGCGTACATTCTACCCTCCCTAGACCCCACTTGTGGAATTTTCACTGGGTATGTTGTTGTTGTTGTCTACCTAGAGGAACCAAAAATACACATTTTAATTGATTAAAAAAATATATTGTGTCATTCAATTTATCACAAGGACCAAAAGGAGAATTTATCAATTACTGCGACATCAAAAGTGTTATTTGATAGTCGGGGGGAGGGGGGGGGGGTGAATTGAAATTTTAGAGTAGTTGACTACCTTGATTGATAGTTGATTAATATGAAATTTAACTTGCAGAAATATAATAGTAAAAAACTGACTATTTTTATACTGGTTCGGAACACCAATGTGGTGCCTACTTCCAGTCCCTTGGGTCAATAAGGGTTCCTTTAAAGCTTAAAGTAAATGATGGGTTACAATAGGAATTTTTCACTAAGTTTGATACACAGATCAGAACCTCAACTTCTCTCAAGAACGCCAATCTATAAAGTCTAACTTTTTCGCTCTTTCTTTACAATTGTTCACACACGAAAAGTACAATGTTTGTATAGGGTAGAAAAGTAGAGTTTCAGCCTAGATCTTTTTTCTTTCAAGAACTGTGTTTTTTAATCTTCGAAAGATAGTAGATATAAGAGGCTTTCAAAAATCTAGTCGTTGGTGATTTCTTGACCCAAGGGATTTCTTCCGATCAAGGATATTGAGGATTCCATGATTGGGATTGTATCCAACTTGAATGGATATCTTTCCTTCTTTTCCAAGAGTGATGTGTACTGATTTGAGATATGGTCCCTTTAAGATCAACTTTGTTATCCTATTTTCCTTTTTTGTAGTTGTTCCAAGGATTATGCAGATTGCTCATTCATCTATCCTTTTTGATTTTTCCTGCAAATGAGATCATCAAAAGACATTAGATGCTAACAATCTCCCCCTTTTTTATGATGACATTTTATCTTGCTATATGGATACTCCCTTGTAGAATCAGTCGACTCCCTCTTTCTCCAAGCTTCTGGTGAACCTAATATGGGTTCCCCCGGCTGTGTAACTCCTGTGTGGAGTCATTCGACTCCCCTGTCTTCATGCTTCTGATAAACCTACTGAGCACAGTAAAGCAAACGGAGCAAAGCAAAACAAGCAATAGTAGAGCAACGGACAAAACAGACAAAGCATACTAAAACAACAAACACATAATTCTCCCCCTTGGCAGAATCAAAAAGGAAAGCGCCAAATGCATATGTACAGAAAAAAATAGTGCGCCTCCAAGTCAAAAGAAGATAAGTCTGGGGAGATTAAAATCCCAAAATTACAGAACCAAAAGAAATTTTCTAGACATAAAACAACAATTTAGTGGAGGCCAAGGAAGTATTTCATAGTGTTGAGCATATTTCTACAGAAAGTGTCCTAGGATTTCTTAGTGTCCTTAGAAAAGGTTGAGTAGGCATTCTGGACTAAGACAACAAGTTCATTGTTGGAAGAGTTGACTCATGTGTTCAGAGAGTCGACATGCTTGATGAGCTTGTTGACAGAACGCACACCTTCCTTCTTGAGTTCATCAACATCTTGGAAAGAGTTTCCTGCACATCCTGCACAACACTACTTAGAGAAAGAAGTGAGACCTTGAATGTTATCTACCTCCTTAGTGACAATGGCAGCAGAGTCTGCAGAGATCTTAGTCGACTTAGGGAACTCTGCCTTTCCCTTTACAGAGTCCTTGTGCCATTCTCTGACAATGAGAGTGTAGTCCATGCTGGCGAAGGTGCGAGAATCATAAGTGGTGGACACTTCAGTGGCTTTGAAACCAGACAAATTCGCTTGAGACTCACTGAGGATTTGGGAGATGGGAAAACCATAGGGAAGGCTTGCATTAGGGTTAGAGTCCTCCGCGCTTTCAAGCACGTATTCTCTAATCCATTAGGCCCAGTTGATGCAATATTTCTTGAGAATGCAGTACAATATAAAACACATCTCTATTGGAGATATTGCTGAGGGATCCCTTTATGGGCAGTAGAATGGTGGCAATGATGTGGGCTAAGATTTTGTGCACAAAGAAAAGAGATAGGGGCCCAAAATCAAGTGAGTCAGGGTGTTCTTCAGTGATGAATGCTCTTGCCTCCTCCAAGGAGACCTTAAAGTGTTTGGGCCAATTTCAATTCATGTAGGGTATGTCTCTGAAAAACTCACATCCAAACATTTCCTTGAAGAGTTAACTGTTGATGACAATACGAACTCCCAAAAAAAGAGTTTTTAAGCCATCACTACTTACAGCCCAACGACGATTTGCGTAGACCATTCGAACTGCTTCCTCATAATGTTCCATTCCATAGAGTCTCAAAAGGAGAGAAAGTTTTTGCACGCAGAGAAAGATGCTGACTTTGCAGTGAGAATCATCCGGTTGTTCAAAATTCACCACTCGACTAGGGACCACAAACCTTTTTCTGAAACCCTCAAACCTCGCCTTTTCATAAGCACTCCATAATTTGTGCAACTCATCCTCAACCAAAGGTTCAGGAGGACAAGAGTGGTGTTTTTTTACGATTTTCCTTTTTGAGAGAGTTTTTTTAGAGGAGGGGCGAATGGAGCATTCAGCCTCAGATGAGTCTGAGGAGATGAAGTCAATTTCAAGAGAGGAACTGTGATCAGGGCTTTTCTAGGAAAGCATTGAACGGGTGTGAGTCATGTTGAGAGTTGAGATGGAGGAGAGAGAGTCAGTGAAGGGCCAGAAGAGGAAGATGAGAGGATTCAGGGAGAAGGGAGATTTTAAAGAGAGGAAGAGGTGCACACGGGTGGATGTATGAAAGCGATGGGACAGAGGAGATGAAAAGTTTCGACTGACGAAGAGGTGCAGTCATGATGACTAATAAGTGGAGAAAAGAAGGAGAAAAAAAGGGATTTTTAAAAAAAAGGAGTAATTATGAAAGAGGATTTTGTGGACAAAAAAATGCAAAATAAAAGGAAAGAAAGTAAAAAATCTTTAATTTGGAAAAAGTCTAACATTTAATTTTTCTCGAAGATAAAAAAATCTTTCTTCATACAAAGTTTTGGTAAAAATATTTGCGAGTTGATTTTTGGTGTTGACAAAGTCAAATAAAATCTCCTTTTTCAACATGATCACAAATAAAATGATGCTTAATATCAATGTCCTTTACTATGGAGTGATGCATAATGTATTTAGACAAATTAATTGTGCTAGTGTTGTCACAGAAAATAGGAACCTGTTTAAAAGATGAGTTGAAATCTTCAAGTTGATGCATGATCTAAAGTAGTGGAGTATCACAACTTCCTATAACCATGTATTCTGATTCTGTTGTTGATAGTGCAACAGAAGTCCATTTTTTGCTTTGCCAGGAGATAAAAGATTCTTTCGGTAATTGACATGATGCACTAGTGCTTTTCCTATATAATTTATCTCCAGTAAAATCTACATCTGAGTAACCAATTAGAGAAAAAGTAGAGGAATTTGGGCACCACAAGCCTAGATATGTTATTTCAATTAAATAATGGATTATTCTTTTGACAATAGTCAGATGAGACTCCGTGGGAGTCAACTGGAACCTTGCACACTTGAAAACACTGGACATGATGTTGGGTCGGCTGGCAGTGAGACAGAGTAGTGATCCAATCATGCCCCGATACATCTTTTCATCAACATGCTTACCATCATTATCGGCTTCAAGGCAGGTTGTAGGACTCATAGGAGTGTTATAGGCTTTTCCTTTGTCCAAGATGAAATATTTTATCAAGTCCCTAACATACTTGCTTTGATAGATGAAGATGCACTTTGTGGTTTGTTTGATTTGAAGTCCAAGGAAGAAGGTTAGCTCACCCATGAGACTCATTTCAAATTCTCCTTTCATAATATTAGCAAAATTCTCACACAAAGAGATGCTAGGACTACCAAAAATAATGTCATCCATATAAATTTGAACGATAAGCAGATTTGAATTAAATTTGAACAAATAGGGTTGTGTCAATATTTTCTCTTTTAAAATCATTTTTGAGGAGAAAATAACTAAGATGTTCATACCAGGCTTTCAGAGCTTGCTTCAGCCGATAGAGAGCTTTAGATAATTGAAAAACATGACTTGGTAAGGAAAGATTTTCAAAATCGAGGGGCTATTTAACAAATACATTTTATTTGATGAAATCATTTAAGAACGATACTCTTAACATTCGTTTGAAAAACGTTTAAAGCAATAGAAAGAGGCATAAGCGAGTAAGATGCGAATGGATTCTGACCTCACCACCAGAGCAAATGTTTCAGCGTAGACTATACCTTCCTGTAGAGAGTGGCCTTGGGCTACCACTCTATCTTTGTTTCTAATGACTTTCCTATTTTCATCCATTTTGTTCTAGAACACCTATTTAGTTTTGATGACAGAGCAATTATCATGTCTTTCTACTAGAGTTCATACTTGATTTCGTTCAAATTGTTTTAACTCTTCTTTCATGGCGCTTACCCAGAATCCATCTTTTAATGCTTCATCGACCTTTTTAGGTTACAATTGAGAGACCAATGCAACTGAAGCTTGTTTTCTCATAGAAGCCCTGGTTTGCATCCTTTTCGAGGAGTTTCTAATGCTGAAATCAGTTGGGTAGCTTGTGTTGTGTCTCCATTCTTTGGGAACCACAATTTTGTCTCCATAGGGCTTTCAATCAGCTCCTCTGTTTGAGTGGTGTTGGATGAGGAAGGAGTGGGAACACTCTGAATTGGAGGTTCTTCGTTAGGGAGTTGCATGTTTGGGTTAGAGTCATAAAAAACATGGAAAGATTCTTCAACACTAAGAGTTCTTTTATTAAAGACCTTGAAAGCTCGACTAGAGGGAAAGTAGCCAAGAAAGATACTTTCATCGCTTCTTGGATCAAACTTACCGAGATGGTTCTTACCATTATTGTGGATTTAGCACTTACACCCAAATGGAGGAAAGTAGCTTACGTTGGGTTTCTTTCCCTTCTATAGTTCATAAGGAGTCACCTTAGAATTGGTCTGATCATGCATTTATTTAGCACATGGCATGCAGTGTTGATTGCTTCATCCCAGAAATGATCTAGAAGACCTTGATCAAGTAGCATTGTTCGGGCAGTGTCCTGGAGGGATCGATTCTTTCGTTCTACAACTCCATTTTGTTGTGGAGATTTGGGCGAGGAGAAGTTTTGAGATATTCCATTGTTGTTGCAGAATTTTTCAAAGAGTTTAAAATTCTTCTCCATGGTCACTGTGGATGCTGGTAATAAAGTAACCTACTTCTCTTTGAATATTTTTATAGAAAACTACAAAATTTTTGAAAGCTTCATACTTGTGAGACAAAAAGATAACCCAAGTAAAACGAGAGTAATCATCAATAATAAAAAAAGCATAACATTTACCACCAATACTTGTCATTTTAGTTGGCCCCAACAGGTATATGCAACAACTGGAGAGACTTTGATGTCCTGAAGGAGTCCGTACCTTTGAAAGATGACTTGGTTTGTTTCCCAAACTGGCAGACATCGCATGGATGGTCCTTTTCGAACTTTAGATTTGGAAGTCCAATGACTAGGTCTAATCTGGAGAGTTTTTCAATTGCGTGCATGTTGGTTCAAAAAATGTCCTATTTTTAGATTCATAAAACCTTGGTGAGAAATTTTGAAAAGAGGAGTTTGAACGAACTGAGCTATGGCTTGGTTATTTTTTGATGCTATTAAGTTGCATCTTAACATCATCAAGTTCTTCCTGAAGTAAGTCGACTTTAATTTGACTTACTTCAAGAAGAATTTTCCAGTTTTTCTTATCTTTACATATTTTATTGTATTCATCAATGACTTTTTGGAGTTCATCAGTGATCATATCAACGGTGTTTTGAAGGTCATAACAATTTGGACAGTTAGAGTTTCTTACCTCGCTGGTTTGTCCTAACGCCATGAAGAAGATATTAACAGATTCTGTTGGTTTATCTTCAGAGCCTTTTTCATCACTCTATGCACCCAGGAATTTTGAGTTTCCATTTCTATAAGAGTTTCTCCTCTTTAATTCAGAGCAGTTCTGTCTGATGTGTCCAGGCTTTTCCCAATAGTAACATCTGTTATCATTCCGATCATTTAATCTCAATTCTTGTTATGGTCGTTATCTCCTTTACCTGGGCATTTGTCTAACTCCATGTGTTAGCAACGTCATCCCCTCACTGTTAGGTTAGTCTAGTTCTACTTCTTTTGTGATAGTTTCAGCATTGAAAGCGATCAATTTTTTCTTCTCATCTTTGTGATACCTATTAATATGATTTTGCTTATATTCCATGAGATTTCCATGGAGTTCATCATATATCATGTTTTGCAGATAATCGTCCTACAGTATTGCCACCTTAGTTTCCCATTCCTTAGGAAGATTTCAAATTAATTTTCTGATTTGTAGAGAATTTGAATAGACCATTCCTAATGACTTTAGTTCGCTGACTATTTTGCTAAGGCTTGTGAACATGGTTTCAATATCTTTATTTACCAGAGCATTGATTTGAGTTTCTTTGACTCTGCTGGTCACTTCATAAGTGACTTCAAGTTTGTCCCACATTTCTTTTGCAGTCTCGCATGTTGAGATTTATCATATTCAGTCCCACTGATAGCACAATAGAGAAGACTGATGGCTCTGACATTTGTCTACAACACTTCCTGTTGTACTTTAGTGATTTCAATTGATTCCAGATAAACAGTTTTTCCCTCAAAAGTACCAGGTATAGGTTTAGGACCCTTTTTGATAACTAGCCAGGCTTGAAAGTCAGTTGATTGAACGAAGATTCTAAATCTTTCCTTCCAGTGAGAATAGTGTTGACCATTGAAGTAAGGGGGCCAGTTTAACAAGTGACCATCCTGGAGAATAACACGGGGAATTTGATAGTTTGCTATTTGATATTTTATCAAAAGTTATTAGGCTCTTATTTATGAGACCTGCTCTAATACCAATTGATAGTCGAGAAGGGGGAGGGGTGAATTGAAATTTTAAAGCAGTTGACTAACTTGGATTGAGAGTCGACTAACTATTAAATTTAACTTGCAAAAATAGAATAGTAAAAAATTGACAACAAGCAATTTTTATACTAGTTCGAAACATCAATGTGGTGCCTATTTCTCGTCCCCTTGGGTCAGTAAGGGTTCCTTTACAGGTCAAAGTGAATGATGGGTTACAATAGGAATTTTCACTAAGTCAGATACACAGATCAGAACCTTCACTTCTCTCAACTAGAAAGTCTAACTTTTTCTCTCTTTCTTTACAATTGTTCACATACGAAGAGTACAATGTTTGTATTGAGCAGAAGAGTATAGTTTCGGCCTAGATCTTTTTTCTTTCGAGAACTGTATTTTTTCATCTTCGAAAGAGAGCTGATGTAAGAGGCTTTCAAAAATCTAGTCGTTGGTGATTTCTTGACCCAAGGGATTTCTTCCAATCAAAGATATTGAGGATTCTTTGATTGAGATTGTATCCATCTTGAATGGATATCTTGCCTTGCTTTAGAGATGAGATTTGTAGCACTCCACATTGATTGATATCTTTCCTTCTTTTCCAAGAGTGATGTAATTTGAGATGTGGTTCCTTTAAGATCATCTTTCCTTTTTTATTTTTCCTGCAAATGAGATCATCAAAAGACATTAGATGCTAGCATTATTTTTCCTTAACTAGATTTTTTTTTAAAAATTGGCGGCTATTACACCATTTTATTTATAATTTAGAACATAGAACAGGTCTTCCAAAAAATAGGCCATAAATAAAGAAATAAAAACAACACGTAGTAAAAGATAAGGTCCCGCTCAAATTGGACTGATCTTTCCTAGAAACTTGCCCCAAATAAATATCTCTGTCCTAGTTGTTTTGTCTTCCCTTGAAGACTCAACAACTCTTCCTCTTCAGAAAACCCTTTCACAATGTTCCTATTACACTTGGTAAAATTACCAAAATATCCCTAGAGGAGAGATGCTTTCATAACACATCTTTCCAAATTTGTTTTGCAAATCTAAGGCCGGAATCACGATTTGCATGAAAAATTGTGTGGAAAAATGGTCTTGGTTGATTTGTAGAGAAATCAGATCAAAAGATAACTTTTTGGAGCAAAAATACAAATCCAGAAAAGTGTGCGACATATCCACGTCGCGGACTTGTCGCAGATTTGCACTTAACTAGAGTTCCAATATTTTCTACGGGATTATAAAATTGATCAGAAAACAATTTAAGTAAAATTAAACATACAACGCATTTGACAAATATGATTTATGTGTTATTTTATTGAAAAATAGTTTCTGAACGCGTTTTAAGTTTTCTGTCCAAAAATAAACTGAAGCACGACAAGTTCACGTCGCGGACTTGCTCTATCTTGGTACTTGATGATTAGTTTTTAAATCAAGGTCATTCTAGTATTTTCCCCACCCATCCTAGGCTAAAACCATGTCGTCTTGAAGTCATTTTCAACCCTATATTAAATTTTAAGTGTGAACTTTCAATCATTTACGCTAATTCATATTAAGAACTAGGACTAAGGAGAAAAGAGGAGGCTAGGGTTCAAGAGGATTAAGGTCAATTCCTTGAAAATTTGATTGTCTATCTCCATCTCAGGTATGTAAGACTACTTAAAACGTTGGATTTATTTCATCCACGTGCCCCTTCGTCTACTTGAGTCAAGTTTGCAGTAATAACCAAGTAATACAAAATCCTGTGATTTCAGTTCTAAGTTTCTTTCATTTGTTTTGAGTCCTCATGAATATACTTGAATAAATTGATAAGTTGCATTGTTATTATCATGAAATTGGGATACTAATCGTATGCTTGATAGCCTAGCCCTAAATGACATTATTTTCCTATATGCTATCTGAATTGAGATCATGAGTCTAATTTTCTGAGTTAAGTTGAGCACGAAGAGTACATGTTCTTGTTTTACATATGCACATGATGAGAATCTAATATGCCTTATGTGTTGAGCACGATTGATATGATATTAACTGATCGTATAAGTGAGAGTCTTGTATGATGTGAGTTGGAGTCCTGAGTTGCATTGCATGAATGATAATCTTGAGTTGATGAGTTATTGAGGATTTGAGTTGAGCTGTTTGAGGTGAGTCAAAGAGATGAGCTTGAGTTTATTTTCATGAGCACATTTTAGTCTTGCAAGGAGTATTGAGCACCGAGTTGGGTGAGAGAAAACACCCAAGAACTACATCGCCAACGTAGGATAGTTGTGCAATTAACTCAGATGACTCATGTCCTAATAGATGTACATTCTCTTTGTATCCGAGAGAGAAAGAGGGAGAGTTTGATGTACTTTACCTTGGAAAGTTTAGGACGGGCATGGCAATGACGTCTGTTTTGTTGTACATCACTAATTTGGTGCGGTGGAGAGTTATGTCAGTTAGAGAAACTTCCAAGTAACATTTAATTGAGCATATTCTGATTTTTAAAGTGAGTAGCATAAAGTATTGAGTCTAATTTAAAGAATGATTTTAAAACCTTAAACCTGCATATCAACTGAGTAGAGTCATGAATTGAATGAGTCGAGTTTGCTGAGTTGAGTCGAGCCCTATGTGTTTACTTTAGCCATTATTACATATCAATATATTCAATGTATTGTCGTCCATTCAGATTGCATCATTTTATGATGCAGAGACATGTATTAGAGATCATCGACTGACACATCATTGAGGATCCATTCACATTCAGCTGATTTGGTAAGCCCTCCTTGTTATCCGGAGGAGCCTTTTTCCTTTTTATATTGAGTAGTTAGAGTTATTTCTTTCGAGGTACCCCGTGACTTGTCTTGACACCTTCTAGATGAGTATAGAGGCTTCATAGACATTGAGTAGAGGATGTAGAGTGTTGTTTCATTTCCAACTCTTGTTTATTGGAAATTTCTTTCTATATAAAGACGTGATCAAGTTACTTCATAGTCTTTTCTTCGAGTGTTTTCTTCCGTTGTTAAGTATGATGTGACGATGAGACCAAGTGGTTCTCTTGGGAACTAGCAATAGTCTTTGAGTGTCGGCCACGCCAAGAGTACCCTCCCGGGGTGTGACAGTTCCTTCTCGATTATGGCTGAAACCACCATTTTCGTCAATTCCTTTTGTGGGTCATCCATGTTCTTATCTTCTTTCCTAGCTGGATGATTGGTCTAGCACAAGAGGCTTCACCGTGGTTGTTACATCATTTTATTTATAATATAAAACATAGAACAAGACTTACCAAAAATCGGCCATAAATCATCATATCATATTTTATATTAAAAGTGGGAAGACCCAAGTTGCAAAGTTGGATTACCATTTTACCCTTATACTAAATTAAAATATTATAATATATTTAATCATCATATCATATCATCATCATATATTACTAAAGTGGAAAGATCTAAAGTGTTAAGTTGAATTACGAAAATGCCCTTCACCATTTTCTTAATTAAATAAATAATGAAAAGTTAATTAGACCAAATACAAAATTGGGTGTTAAAACTTATCATTTTCTATTTCTTAATGATGCTTTAATTGTTATCCTTTGAGCTTCTTCCTTTTAAACTCATTCCAATAGTAGTTTAACAGGTTATTCATAATCTCCTTAGTTACACTCTAACAACGTTTGGTTCTAATCATAATTTGCTGAGTTATGATGGATTAAATCGGGATGCACAGGCATGGCATGTGGCCAGAAACTAGTTATACTCAATGTGAGGAGACCCAAGTTGCAAAGTTGGATTACCAATTTATTCTTATGCTACATTAAAATATTATTAAATATTTAAGTAATTAAATATTAAATAGTAATCATATTATATAATACTAAAAATAGGAAGATATAAAGTCACACAAAATTGTTAGAAATTAATAGTTTTTTATTTTTTATCTAATTCTTTAGAGAACAATTATGTTTCTTTTTAAAAAATAATAAAATTAAGCACTGACAAAAACATGTGTCTGTCTCCATAGCTAACAATCACGTTATTACAATTTTTTCGTTATATTTATTTTCCTCTGTCAATTTATTTAACACAATGAAATAATAAAAGGGAGAAAATTATATCTATTTTCTTAAACCCCACATAGTTACAATATTTAAATATTATTTACATAACATTTTTCTCTCCTTCTACTAAATAATGTGAAAAGATTGTGCACCATTACTATTAATGTGGAAGATGGAAGAAATCAATAATAAAAATTGAAATAACTATGAGTAATAAATAAGCAAATTTACACTTGAAATAACTATAGATAAATAAAACTATTTTCTCATTCACGTTCAATGTAATAATGAAAAGTAGTGTAATCAATTAATGGATTTTTCCCCTCTGAAAAAAATTCTTCCCATTCACGTTCAAAGCAATATAAAAAGTAGTAAATGAATGAACTTTTTTTTTTTAAATTTAAGGGGATCTTTTTAACATTGTTAATAACATTGTATTTTTATAGCATATAAACACCATTTCTTTTGAAGTATTTAGTATAATATGGTATGATTATTATTATAATTAACTAAATATTTTATAAGATTTTAATTTAGTGTAGTTAAATATTCATCTTTATAACTCATATTTAATTATCTATTTAATTATTAATATTCACAACTCTCATGCATTTCAAATTCATAACCTCCAAATATTAATTTAAAACTTTAAGATACTTTTTGTATTCTCATTTTTGTTTCATCAAGGTTATTTTGTCATTCTAAAGTTAAAATAGTAAAGTGAAGTCTCTTGAATTTGATTGGTCTACAGAAGGTGGCATCTGTGGGTTTCTTGTTGTATAGGATAAAGTGATGTTAAAAACATAGAAAATTATGTATTGATTAAGTATTTATTTTATTTTTATAATACTAGGTTGTGTATATTGTATTTTTTGTGTTTTTTTCTATCAAACTTCTTTAATTTAATTTTTTGATGAAATTTTTATTGTCTCATATTTGTATTTTTATTTGGACTCAAATTAGTCATTTTTGACTTTATTGGAAGTTTGCATTATAGACCAAAGTTCAAAATTTAAAATCGACTGCTTAAAAGAAATTAATTGTAAACATTAAAATATGTCACTCATTTGGTGTATCTTGTCACACTTTTAAGATTTATTTATACTTGTTGCTTTTTATTACCCATTACACATATGTTTTTGATATTTTTTTTTAATCATTCTAATGAATTTATCATAATTTATATAGGACACACGTACTGTCGTGCCCCATTTTTCCTCGCGGAAAAAGGGAACCTGGACGACGTCGTGGCAAACAACTCTGTTGGGATTTTTTAAATTTGAAGAGTCACCACCTAATGATTTGAGGTGCATTAGGACACCATTCTAGGTCTAATTCTAAACCTAAGGGTCAAATTAACCAGAGTCTAGGTAAGGGTTCAGGTTACCTCAAGGGGAAGGTGTTAGGCACCCCTCGAGGTCCGCAAATGCGGGTCCCGACCGTGTCTATCCTATGTGGGGGGTCTCAAATAAGGTCTTTAATTTTATTCTAAGTTTTCTCCTAAAAACAAAAAGTTCTAAGTGAGAAAAGAAAGTTTTGAAAGCAAATTTTATTTAAGAAAAGTAAATTATTTTAAAGGTTATTTTTTCTAAAAGATTGCCTAAGTGAAAAAGAATTCAAAGCAATAATTAACAAAAGAATAATTTTAACTACCCCAAATAAATAAAGAGAGAGAAAAAAAAAATACACTAAGCGAAAATTTACCACTCGGATCAGATACTCGGCTTTATTTTTCGAAAGACAAATCAAGTTTGTCGATTTTTTAGCTCACAAGGCTTATTTTAAGTCAAGGGACGAAAACCAAAGTTTCGTTCCCATTTTTAAGCTCGAGTTAATTTCATCACTTCCGAGGGTCCTAACTATCCCTACCCCTCCTAAGTTTGATTTATTTTAACTTCAAGGCGTACTACGAAATAAAACAAATTCTAGACGATTCCTAGAGTGCCTATCGTCTCTCCTAAGGTCCAAGAGGCATTTGGACTTCTAGATTCGGTGGTTCTAGACTTAAGAAGAATATAGAATTTTCTATTAATTAGTGACAAGCAAAACATGGAAGACGACAATTAGCAGTTAAAAGCTCAAATAGCCTCCAAACGATACTACTTGACATGCTTGAAAACATAGACAAGTAATGCAAGGTGTCATGCTTAGTGTAAAAATTCAAACATTTAAAATTTGAATTTTAATATCTTGAGGGATTCTTAAAAGTGATAAAGTTGAAAATATTTTGAAATCAATGAAAGTCGTATAGGCATAGTTTCTACTAAAACACATTAAATATCCTAAGGGCATTATTTCTAAAAAGAAAATTTTTACTAAAGACATGATTTCTAAGTAAAATAAATAAATAAATTACCTAAGGTCATGATATCTAATGAAGAAAAATATTCCTAAAGACATGATTTCTAAGATTTATGGGGAAAAAAGGCATGCTTTCATAATTCCTATAGTCACAATAATTGTCCTAAGACATGAATTTCTAAATTTTATAAAAATAGTAAATATTGCAAATTAATCTTATAGGCATCATCTCTAGTGACGTCATAAATGTGCTAAAAAAATTGTTAAATCCTATAAGTATGATTTTTTAGCGTGATATTAAAATTTTATTTGAACCTATAGGCATACTATCTAAATCATATTTTGTTAAACACAACAGATTTCATAAAAAGAATAATATTCCTAAAATCCTATAGGCATGATAAAACGTATTTTAAATAAACAAAATCCTATAAACATGATGTCTATATTTTTAAAACAAATCTTAATTTAGACAAATACAATTTGTTTTAATTATTGTCCTAAACCGATATTTGCCTAGAATAGTTTGAAAGATAATAGTAGTAAAACATTTAGCACATAATTCCCCTCCCCTTATGCTAGATCCCTAATTTTATTATTTTTCTATTACATCGTTTACGGAAAAGTAAGGAATACGAAAAGAATAACAACAACACACAAATAAGTAGTAAAAAAAAGACAGTCTTCAGGAATTCTTCGAATTCTTCGACTTCAATCCCGTCCCCAGGTGACTCTTCATACCCTTATATTTTTTGCAAGAAGTTGGGACCTACAGCACTTAAAGAGGAACAACAGTACCAATACAATAGCAAAACAAAGGATTCTAATGACAAGAAGAGAGTAAAGTCATACCAGTTAATTCTACGATTATTAGAATCTAAACTCGATTGTTGAACTTGAGAAAATAATATTATGAGAATGTTTTTAACAAAATACTTGAGAGAGAATATAAGAGAGAGCAATTTTT
>JBCEWC010010907.1:0-17195 GCA_038996855.1 Solanum aculeatissimum
GAGTTTGAATGGATGAATGAGGGTTTGGGGAATGTTTTAGGGGTTTAGGAGATCTTAGGGTACCAAAAAGGGGCTTAAGGAAATGTTAAATCACGAAAATACCATTAATAAAATGTAACTTTCTAGAACTTAGCAAGGTGAAATGGCAGCTATAGTTCCCGTTTAGTGGTGAATGGCCCGTGTTCCTTCTCCATCAACCAACACTTAGGCAGACTTTCAGCGCGAACTCTCGGAGGACTTTTTGTTACACTTGACGAGAATCTTGACGGACCATCTGGAGTGTGACTGGCCGTGTGGAGGTCCCGTCAGACTATACTTAGTCCCCTAAACACGTCCATGGCTTGGCCTAGCCACTGTCCAACTTGACGGGACAGTGGATAGACCGTCTAGGGTCAAACGGGTCGTCCAAGGTCTCGTGGCCCTATACTTGTCTTAGGGGTAGTTTGAGGCCACCCCTATCTCACTGGACCACTTGAAGACACCCTAGACGTACTGTGCATTTCTTTACGGTCCGTGTCCCTGTCCTTGGCCATTTTCCTGAGCCTATCTCCAATGTCTTCCAAATTTCAGACAGTCTCACTGTTTTGGTCATATCGCCCTCATCCAAACTCCAAATTGAGTGAAACCAGTTGTGTTTCAAAGCTAACTCAAAGATATTAATTTGATATGTAGTATACCATATGGTTTATCCCACATCAAAAGTTATAACTTTTTGAAGTACACTGTCGAAACTGTCCCTCTAGGCCACCAACTAGCCCATTTTGCGTTCGACCACTTAAACTCAACCTGTGGCTACCAAAACTCAACCATGACCAGTAGTACATCATATAAGTCCAATTATAAGGATATTTAGAAAATATTTGGGTTGTTACACCCGATCCCATAATATCATGTCGGAACGTGACACCCGATCCAATTATATCGTGTCGAAATGTGACACCCGGTCCAATTATAATTAATTCATCATTCTTTATCTTTTCTTTCCATTTCATTAATAATATTTCATCAAACTGAGCTAGCATCTCACTCCCCGCTAATATTGTTTCCAGAGAATATAAGTGATATTGATAAGGATTTAGTTAGCTAAAGGTAGCAAGTTGATTCCATGGTGAGCCCCACTCTTGTTCATGTGGGGAAACAAGATTATTTTTGTTATGGGCCTTTCTTTGAATTCTTAGAGTCGGTCCATATCATTTCTTTATTTAGTGTCATGGATATTCTTTTGTTATTCTAGATATGTGACAAAGTTTAATTTTATTCCTATTGTTGGTGATGGATTAGTATTATGGTGACTTATTTTGAATATTAGTAGTTGTGTTGTTGAGTTCTGGGATAAGAAAAATTTTGAATAGACCCAAAAAGAGAGGAAACTCTGCCCGATTTTCTGTAGATTTCTAGGAAGGCTTGCTTTGGGATTCTCCCTTTAGCGCTGGTTATAATCCTAAATTAGGTCGTGAAACTCCACCTGGTTGAAGCTTTGGTTAGCCTTTACCATCTTTAAGCATTTGAACCTTCCTTTGGTTCCTAGGACAATCATCAACTTTGTGGGCCATATCACCATACCCCAAGCAAGCATCCGTAGTCTTCCAACATGTACCCGAGTGATTCTTTCCACACTTGTCATATTGGGTTATGTTGGACCACCTCCAACCTGTTCCTTGGGAGGAGGCACTCAGTCCTTGGCAACCCCTGCATTTGAATCTTGTCCCTGTTGGAAATGACCATTACCACCACCACTCCGAGAGTTAGAGAATCCACCATCATAACGAGCTCTCTTAGAGTCATTCATCCTTCTCTCCTTGAGATTCTCCCTTTCAATTTGTTTAGTATAGGTCATAAGTTTGTAAATGTCCATCTCCAGAATAAGCATAGCCTTATGACATTCTTTCACAACCAAGTCAGAAATCCTCGAAATAAATTTGTGTGTTCTTGCACGGGGGGTCAATTACTAGCGTAGGAGCATACTTTGATAGCTTTATGAATTTGAAAGCATAGTCCCTCACACTAACGGAGGATTCATCCAAGTGAAATCTCTTACTTTAGTAGTTGAGGTGGGAACATGGTAAGGAGGAATGACCCACTTGAGCTAGCATAGAAAAGGTAGTTCAGAACTCGTCCTAAGTAATAGGCTCTCTTATGGGTTCTTGAGAGACTTGGTCCTCCTCAACCGGGGCCGGTCTTTGTAGAGGAGCTCTTCTTGGAGGCATTGTTTATAAGGCATTGAGGATATTATAAGAGATAGAAAGTTTCAAGACATGCTCTATAGCACGACATAAATAGCGAAGAAGTGAGACATTTCCTAAAACTTCTTGTGGCCTCCCACTCATAGGTATGGTACACTTCACACCCATGAATAGGACTCTACTTGACATGACATGTTGGACTCCAAGGACCATTTTAAAACCTTAGTGCTTTGATATCAAGTTTGTTATGACCTGAGCCTAGGGCCTAGGAGTGACATGGAAAATGGAAATTTGAGAGTCCCCAAACAAACCTCTTAGCATTCATATACACATCATCATTTCATAAAAACATAATTAAACCATAAGCAATTAATTCTAAGGGAACAGGACTTTGGACTTACGCTACGAAGATGTCATAGGAAAAAGGATTTGCATGATCACACATAAAAAATAAAGACTAAGGGGCGGCTAAGTATGACTCACGCTATGGGGATGTCGTAGGGAAAGGGACTTCATCATCACATGATAAGATAAGCATAAACATAATCCCTATAAACACAAATAGCAAGCTTATACATAGAGTTTACATGACGTTTAATAATGCCTCTAAATCATATATAGGAAGGGGGCCAAGACATGTCCCGGGCTCACCCTCAAGTAAAGACATAAGAAAATACATAAACATAACAAAGGTAGATAAAAAGTGGGTCTTGTCCTTGAAATAAATGACTCACCACAAGAAAGTTTCACAATCCAATCTAGCCGAGAAGAGGTGAATAAGGATAGTCTCTGTTCCCTATAAGATTAGATCATGTAGGCAAAAAGTATGTGTTAGTACATTTGAATGTACTAAGTATACGGGCATGCAATACATATGAACATGATAATCTGCAACTTAATGTTAGATGACAAGGGCATATATATGTATAGAATAAAGTATATAAGAAAGAAGATCATAACAATATGCCTTAATCCATGATGCATGAATGCCATAATACTTAAACATACTAGGATGGAACCTTAATCGACATATAAGACAAAGCGAGCTATTACTTGGAATTCTGATGTTGCCTCTACACCGAGATGAGAGTAGACTACTAGCATAAGGTAGCCTACACCATACCTTACGGCCTGCCTTTTCAATGTGGTGGCATATTTATCATAACCATCCCTAAAAAGGGGAATACTATCCCTAAAAAAGGAAATAAACATGAACCTATGTTGTCACATAGTTATGAGAAATGAGACTTTACATAAGGACTCCTTGGGTCAAGCCCCCACCTCCAATTCTCATTTGGTGCTAAACCATCATTCCATGGGAATACATATACATATACGTATTTGAAATAAGAGCATAAGTCTTTTTAAATTATCATCATGCATACTTAGGCTTAAAATCCAAATCACATTTCATAATCGTACATACTTAGGGCTTAATGGCCAAATCATACTTTAATTCATGAATACATGTATAAAAGTAGTTCATTCATACTTTTATATGATGGTGCATACATACCCATAATTGCTTAAAAACCAAATCATAGATATTATGTGATCACATGTCAAGTCATAATCATACTTGCTTGAACTCATAGTCATAATCATAATTGGATAATAATCCACATCATAAATCTCATGAAAATACTTGTTCATACATGCATATTTCATGCAAAATGAAAGAATAGTAGGGGTAATTAGAATTCATAATTAAATCAACATAATAGGAAGAAATCATATGAAATCCATGAAGAAATCAATAATTAAAACATCCTTGGATTTACCCATGCATAAGTTCAAAAATAAAAGGGACATGCAGTTTTAGTTCTTTATAAAATCTATGTAAATCATAATAGTAATATTTAAATCATTATAAAATCAATAATTAAGTTCAATACATAGATCAATTTTAATAAATTAAAACTAATTTAAGATACCCATTTACAAAGTATACTTAGAATTCATGGAATATAAGAAATAAATTTTTGGGTCTTCATGATTGGAGGAGATTCATGAATCAATTCCACATAATTGAAGAATTTATAAGAATTAGAATGAGTTTGAATTGAGTTGAAGCCCTCTTGAATCCTCTGAATTGAATGCCCAACACTAGACTTGAAGAGAGAATTTTAGGAATTAAATTCTACAGTTTAAGTGTAGAGTGAGAGTGACTGAGGTGGAATTGAAGAAATAAATTTTTAGGTCTTCATGATTGGAGGGGAATCATGAATCAATCCCACATACCCAAATAATTTAGAAGAATTATGATGATTTTGACTTGAGTTGAAGCCCTCTTGAATCCCTTGAATTGAATCCCCAACATTAGACTGGAAGAGACAATTTTATGAATTGAATTCTAGAGTTTAAGTGTAGAATGAGAGTGAATGAGTGTAAAGACTGAGTATAATCTTATTTAAGGTCTTACGATAGGTGCCAAGGTCCTAAAAGACTTTTAAAATAAACCAAAATTATGAAAGGACCATTAATGAAGCGGACTGAAAAAAGTGGACTGGGCACCTGCATGGAGGTGCACGAGTCGTGAAGCCTTTCATGGTTGTGAAAGGGTCCTTGATGCTGAGATGGTGCTTTAAAAATTAGATAAAATATAAGGTTTTCTACAATGAAAGCCTCACGGTCTATTAAATGCTCCACGAACTGTGAAGATGCCCGTGCAAATGACCCAAGTTTTGAGACGGTGATTTGATACTTAGCCACAATTTCCAAGGGTCCCTTTATGAAACCCCCACCACGAACCATGGTGACTTGAATAGGCCATCAAGATGCCCGTGGTGGTTTCCTTGTCCAAAGAATAAAAAGGATGGGCAAGGGCCCTTTCCACGAGCCCTCTCGATAAGTCGTGGTGAGTATCATGAGCCGTGAAAGCTCGTGGAGAGCCAATTATCCCGCAAAGACTAGAGGCAGCCAAGGCATAAATGAAGGCTCACCTCCACGACTTGTGGACTCTTCCATGGCTCGTGAAGATGTCCCTGGAGGGGCACCTTGGTTAAAAATGTTAGGAATCTATTTTCAAGTATTGTTAAGGACTCCCAAGGTCCAAGTCCTTATAAATTATTTGAGGTTCAAGGCCCTGTTTGACTACTAGGGGTTTGAGGCCTCGATTGATTATCAAACCATCTGGACCTAGCTGACTTCCCCTAGTCGGAGGCCAGGTAAGGATAAATAGGGGTTCAAGGCCCTATTTTATTGTTAGGGGTTCGAGGCCCCATTTGGCTGTTAGGGGTTCAAGGCTCTATTTGACTGTTAGGGGTTCGAGGCCTCATTTGACTGTTAGGGGTTCGAGGCCCTATATGGTATGGATTATTTGACCCATACACCTATACATACCCTAATTATGCGTGGGTGTATCCTCTGGGCTTATGGGGGTCCAAGGGGCATACTGACATAAATATTAGGTCCTTACACCTACGTATAGTCCAATACCATAACTATGTGATACTAGGCGTTGGGTTCCACTATTTTCTCTCAGTTGGGTTATGATACGTTACTGGATTCTTTCCATTGGGATATAAGGATACACTTACTATTAGCCAGGTTCCCACTTTTTTGGTTCTTCTAGCTCTGCACAATTGGATATCTGAATGCCACAGGTATAGTTGACATGTGATCTTTGGGTTCATTAGTCGGTATCATTGCACACTATATAGATTATCCATTTGGGGTTATGTGATTTTATAGATATACTTCTTTCTTAACTTGGGTTCAAATTTTCTAGCTTTATTTAAGTGTCTACATTTGGACATGCTATACTTACTGTATTTCACTCAGTCGACCAATGATGCCTACAAGGTACTTTTTACCTATACTCACCCCTATATTTATACATATTCCTTTGGTATAGGTCCAGGTACTAGCTACAGTCGTTGCGTTAGAGGCTTGTGGATGATTCAGAAGACTTTGGTGAGCATAAGCAGCACTAGACATTCTATAGTCTCCTTCTATTTTGACAACCGTCTATTGTATTCAGATGTTGGCCTTGTACTCTGTAGTTGTGACTTTCTCTTTAAGAGTTCTCCTGGCTATCTATGTTATTATTATTATTATGTATATATATGAGTGTGTGCTTGAGTCTCTAATAGCACTGTGCAGACGACTTCCAGGTTCTGGGTAGGTTGTGTTTATGTTATTGGTACTTTATTAGTATTGCCATGTTTAGTGATTCAGGATAGGTACTGTGGATATTGGGTTGGCTTGCCTGTAGGCAGAATTTAATAGGCGCCATCATTACTTGAAATTTTAGGTTGTAAGAAGGAATCAAAATGGCGTAGTTTTAGGCTTAGGGTATGAGAAAAGGTCAAAAACACCCTTCATTAAAACTATCAGACCCCAAAATACAACCCTTGTTTATAGGCCATAGATGGAACCACGAGTTGTAAATTCATGCTCTCGTCCTGGTTACATTATGAAACTTCTTAAACTGCCTCTGAAAGCTAAACCATGACTCATTTTTATGACTCGTAGAATGATCTATGAGTCGTCGAATCCTTTTGTAAAATGGTCCAACATTTAGAAAATTTACAAAACTCTAGACCCCAATGGATGAGTCCATTTATGGCTCGTAAATAGGACTACAACTCATCCTTTTTGTTCATAATTCAAGTTCAGAAGTCCAACCCTTGATCAACACAGGACCTTAATCTACGAACACTCTTTTACGATCCGTAGTTACTTTTTTGGATAAACTTGAATTTGCTGCCATGGATATATCGAGCAAAGTCTATTCGTCATTAGAACTAGATGCTGAAATCTACCTGGATGCGATGAGTATGGTAGACACCATCAAAGATAATAACTAGGCATCCATCCAAGATCATGTCAAAGCTATGATATTTCTCTGCCACCATTTTGACGAGGGATTGAAAATGCAATATCTCACTCTGAAAGATCCCCTTATGCTGTGGAACAATTTGAAAGATAGATATGACCACCTAAAGTTGGTCATTCTTCCACAGGAACGTCATGATTGGTTTAATTTAAGGTTGTTGGACTTTAAAAGTATAACAGGATATAATTTTTCTATGTATAAAATTATATCACAATTAAACTTATGCGGAGAAAATATCACTGAACATGATAAGCTTGAGAAAATATACTCCACATATTCTTTCGCAAATATGCTCCTGCAGCAGCAATATCGAGAAATGTGCTTTAAAAAATATTCTTAATTACTTTCACATCTTCTTATTGTAAAAAAATACAATGGTCTGTTAATTAAAAATCATGAGAGTCATCCCGTTAGTTCTATGCTACTCCATTAAGTGAATTAGATAAATTATCCCTAGTGAGAAAGAGGTTGTGGCCCTAGTTGTGGTCGTAAAAGAAATGATTATCATGATGGTCGTCTTGCATCCAGAAATGATTAGTAATATTAAAGAAAGGGGGAGAAACAGAAAGTTGTGCAAAACAAAAATTCAGAAAGCTTATGCCATAGATGTGGAGGAATGGGGCACTCGTTATGTACCTGGTGATCATCAAAGCGCCTGATTCAGCTCTATCAGACATCCTTAGAAAAAGGTAATAATAATCCAAAAACAAACTTCATCTCTAAAAATAATGCTGAATCTATACATAAGATGGGTAATAATACAGAAGTAAATTTTGTATCTGAAGATAATGTTGAGCCCATGAACTTGGATGTAACTGACTTTTTTTATCTCCTCGAGGAAAAAATGATCAGTGATGAGTCTGCTATAGTTTAGATAATTTTATCTTTTATTTGTTTATGCTTGTTGGTATGTTTATATTTTTCTAGTTTTAATAAATAAATAAAGGACCCCAAAAAGAAAATTGCATGGAGAGTTTCATCACCGTCTCATTTTGATCCACGCAACTCTGTATTTAAGTAAGAAGTTTAGAAGATCATCCAACAACAAAAAATAGCAAATCAAATGCCATATGCATTTATTGATTTGAAACGGATAAATAAATCATATATCCTTGCAGTGAATGTACCTATCTAGATTAATGTCTCCAAAGGACCATCTACTAGTGTCATATCTTCTGAATTCAAACACGCTTGAAGCGTGGTAGATCATTGGGTTTAAAGGATAAAAATCCTAGAAAAAGAAGCATGAGAAATGATAAAAATAATACAATAAAAGAATCTCATGAAGAGGTCCAAGATTTGATTAATCCTGATGTTCCTGAAGAAATCAGGGAACCCAAGATTCAAGTGAATGAAGAACTTTCAATAAGTTCTTCTGGTGATGGGATAAATTTAGATTGATCAAAAATTAGGATGGATAATGTTTTTGTATATAATGTTGAATTTAAACTCATGCAAGACAATGAGGATATTGAATCTAAATCTATCAAAGAATGTCAACAAAGATTTGATTGACCAAAATGAAAAGAGGCAATACAATCAGAATTACACTCACTAGCTAAGCATATAGCTTTTAGACCTGTAATCTAAATCCCTGATGGTGTAAAATCAGTTTGCTATAAATGATTTTTTGTGTGAAAGTGAAATGAAATTGTAAGATACAAGACATACCTCGTTGGACAAGGATATTCTCTCAAAATTCTGATGTCAACTATGAGGAAATATATTCACCTATTATGCATACAATAACTTTTCGATATTGCATCGGAGAAATACATCTAATGGATGTGGTTACAACTTACCTTTATGGTTTACTTGATAATGAAATTTATATGAGAATTTTAGAAGGATCCAAATTGTCTGATGCATGTAATTCTAAATCTCGAGAGATGTACTCAATCAAATTGCAAAGATCATTCTATAGTTTAAAACAATTGGAACACATGTGGTATAATTGTCTTAGTGAATACTTGCTAAATAAAGGCTATATAAATAATGTCATTTGTCCTTGTGCCTTTGTTAAGAAGACAAAATCAAAATTTGTTATACTCGTCGTGTATGTTGATGACATAATCTCATTGGAACCCCTGAAGAAGTTCAAAGGACCACTGAATATCTAAAGAAACAACTTGAAATGAAAGACCTTGAAAAGACAAAACTTTATCTTGGTATGCAAATTGAACATTTAGTTATCAGGATCTTCATCCACCAATTTACCTATACTAAAAAAATTTTAAAATGATTTTACATGGACAAAGCGTATCCATAAAGTACTCCAATAATTATTCGATCACTTGAAGTGAATAAAGATCCATTCCGACCTCTAGAAGAAAATAAAAAACTTCTTGGTCCTGAAGTACCATATCCCAATGCTATTGGTATACTTATGTATCTTGCAAATGCAACTAGATCTGATATAATATTTTTTTGTCGATTTGCTAACATGATATAACTCTTCACCAACACGAAAATATTGGAATGGTGTCACACATATTCTTTTATACCTAAAGGGAACTATTGATATGAGTTTGTTTTATACTAATAAAGGTTGTACAAATCTTATTTGTTATGCAGATACAAGTTATTTATCAGACCCACATAAAGCTCGATCTCTAATAGGGTATCTATTCACATTCATAGGAACTGCTATATCATGGTAATCTACGGAGTAGTCCATTATTTCCACTTCTTCAAATCATGTTGAGATAATAACGAATCATGAAGCAAGTAGAGAATGTGTATGGTTGAGATCAATAATCCAGTTCATCAAAGAAAGTTATGGCCTGGAGAATGATGTTAAAGTGTCCACGATCATATTTGAAGACAATACTGGGTGCATAGCTCAATTAAAATGAGGCTTAATAAATGGAGATAGAACGAAGCATATTTCACTAAAATTATTCTTCATACATGATCTCCATAAAAATGGTGATATTGATGTATAACAAATATGTTCAAGTGATAATCCCGCAGATTTATTCACCAAATCTTTATCAGCCTCAATTCTTGAAAAGATGGTACACAAGATTAGAATGTGAAGACTCCACCATTTGGACCGTGGCCTTTAACAGGGAGAGTAGAATACACACTGTACCTTTTTTCATTAATCAAAGTTTTATCCCACTAGAATTTCTTGGCAAGATTTTTAATGAGGGAACCAGTAATGCGTATTAATGATACCTAGAACTTTTCTTTTACAAACACAATTAAGGGGAAATATTGTAAATAGGTGTTCATGTACCGCCTATTGATCAAGATGACTTGGTAAGAGATGTTACATGCTAGCTAATTGTCCATGCGTCACCTCTTGGCAAAGGCAATTTGGCAAGAGAGTGACCACATTGTTGTTATTTTTAAAGGTTATAAATAACCTTATTTAATAAGAAAGAAAGTAGAGAAAAAGTTGAAAAAGAAAAAAGAAATTCCACACTTTTTTGCACACTTTAATATTTTGTGATTTTTCCTCTTCGTATTCCTTTTAATATTAGCTTTTATAACAGGACGAAGAATTTTAACTCAATAGAAATTTTATCTAATTTTTTCATTAAAAAAATAAACAAGTCTAATTACACACGATTCCGTCCCTTAGATATATCAAAATGTACATTTGTAAATGTTTGAGACAATAGTCTCACACCTTTGCAGGTGTTTTAAGGGGGCATTGTCTTATATTGTTGAGACCCAATAAAACTAACCTTCCAAACAACAAACATAGATAATAAGGGCTAAGATTGGGTTGGTTCAATATTTTTCAAATATCAAGTCAAATTATTTTTGTCAAATTTTTAAATATATAAATCAAATAAAATTAATAAAACTTGGGGTTTTTAATCTCAATTTTTTGGACTATTTCAAATTTTTTGAATTTTTAGTTTTATGGACTTTTTGAGTTTTTTCGGATTTTTTGATAATATATTCATATAAATACATAATTAATTTATATTTAAAATATTTCTTTAGACCTACTAAAATACAAATATCTAAGGTATTTCGTAAGAAAAACATAAAATTTGATATGAGTGAAGATACTGAAATATTCAACAAAAGATAATAACGAGTTCACATAAAATATATATTGTAAATAAATAAGTCATAATGAAAATGATCATAATTTAAAAAATACTAAATAATTATTGTAGACAGTGAAAGTTTATTGATCAGTCCATATTAAATGTGGATTAAATTTTAAATTCATGATACATTGATCAAGTCAAATATTGATTAATGAGGCTGGATTAATATTTAAGTTAAAATTATATGACTTAAATAAAGTTCAAATTATATTTAGATCAATCCATTAAGTTGACAAGACGAACCCAACTCATGTTCTTCAAGCCCAAGGTCTTCTAAAATTAATTGAAGACCAAAATACCCCAAACCCTAACTTACAACTATATAAAGGGGTCTTCATAAGACCAGAAAAAGGAATAAAAAGGAACAGGATGAACAACAAGAAGAAGAGAAATACATAGAAAAGTTCTGCTCTTCAGTGATGATTCGCAAGTCTTCCGCATACAAAGGAGTTTTGTCTCCAAGTTATAAGCCGCAAGTTCTCATATTTCTGTAATTGTGATTAAAGCTTGGCTCCACATTCGTAAAGAAGTTTCAACAAGTATTTCTTCGATTAAAGAACAAAGCAAAGATCTCGAGTTGAAGATCATGAGGAGAAGAATCAGAGAATTACGTCTCTTTCATTAAATTTTATAAAGATTGTAACCTTCACACAAATTCTTGAAATATAAATATTATTGTTTGCTTTTATTTGTTTTCTTGATTATTATTTTTTAGGGATGAAACTTAATCGCTTACAAATTGGCACGCCCTGTGGGACAATCTTTACCTCTCATCTCTTCCCTTCCAAAAAAATTAAAGTCCGAGAACTATGAGATGTCTTCCGAAAAGATCAACTTGAAATTTGCATCTGCAAAAGTCATTGAATCTAAATTCTATATTGTTGTGGAGAATATCCTCGATGTTTCTGTGGGAAGCATGTGACCCATCATAAGGAACCAAGCCAAATTGTTGGGAATCCTCACAAGTGCAATACAAATCTGCTTCTGTCTTTGGCTCATCTCCAAAAAGAGTTGAGTCTCCCACAAAAGCCGCAACAGAAGGCAATGATATTGCCGAAATGGTTGAGAGGGCTCTTGCTCAATTGAGCTCATCTACCCCCAAAAGGTCTTTTATTGTAGCCGATGGTGATGTTTCGAACATTGATTCTTCGCTGTATAATATATCTGCATCTCATGTTTGGGAAGATAGGTGTTATTTTCCATCATCTACGATGGTCATGAATGCGATGGTGACTAATGCTTCATCCGTAGAGGAACAACTTGCAAGCTTGACTAGAGCTATTGAAGACTTGACCAAATATATTCAAGATCAAGATGCTCGAATTGTTAAGTTAACAGATAGGGTAGAAGGCATGATGGACAAAGAATCTAGTTATGTACCTAGAAAACATCCGCAAGTATAAGAGACAGTTGGTCATCTCAAAAAGCAAGTGGAACATGCTAAGGAGATCCATGTTTTCTCTGAAGGAACGATTCCAATTGACCAGATCAAGGAGTTTATCATGGGGACCATTAAGGACAAATTCGAGGTTGTCATAAAATCTTCAACAGTTTGACGGCAAGGGAAACTCAAAACAATGTGTAGCACACATTGTCGAAACATGCAATAATGCTGGAAGATATGATGATCGTCTTGTTAAGAAGTTTGTTCAGTTTCTCATAGGAATTGCTTCTGAATGGTACATAGATCTTGAACCTGGTTCCATTGATAGTTGGGAGTAGATGGAGCAATAATTTCTTAAGTATTTTTATAGAACAAGACATGTTGTAAGCATGATAGAGCTTACCAATACTCGCCAGAGGAATAATGAGCAAGTTATTGACTTAATTAATCATTAGAGGAGCTTGAGCCTTAACTGCAAAGATCGCCTTAGGATCGAAATATGCATCCAAGGTATGCATTGGGATCTTCTCTACATAATGCAAGACATAAAACCTAAAACATTTGAAGAACTAACAACTCGTTCTTATGATATGGAATTGAATATCGCCACAGATAGAGATCAAGGGTTGCTCTACTTTGAGCCTCATGAAGAAAATGTACATAATATTGAAGACGAGGAAAACCTTTCATCCAAAATTGAAATTGAAGAGTCTATATAGGTAGAAATGCTCCTCGATGCATGAGCTTAAAATGCATGTCATAAACCTCATCAAATTCGATCTAAGTCTTCACGTCGTGATACTCCCTAAAATTCGATCAAAGTTCAATAAATTCAAACTAAGTCTCCATATCATGAAGTTCTTCAAATTTAACCAAAATTTTTAAGTTTCAAAGCTCATCAAATTTGAGCGAAGTCTTCAAGTTAAATTCTCCTTGATGCACGAGCCTAAAATGAAGGTCATAAAGCTCATCAAACTTGAGCTAAGTTTTCAAGTCTTAAAGCTCATTAAATTTGAGCAAAATCTTCAAGTTACGATACTCTGTAAAATTCAAACAAAGTTCAACAAGTTCAAATTAAGTCTCTATATCATGAAGTTTTTTAAATTCAACCAAAATCTTTAAGTTTCAAAGCTCATCAAATTCGAGCAATGTCTTCAGGTCAAATGCTCCTTGATGCACGAGCCTAAAATACATGTCATGAAACTCATCAAATTTGTGTTAAGTCTCTAATTTGGAATGTTTTTCAATTTGAGCTAAGTCTTTAAGAGAGAAACTTATTAAATTCGAGCTAAGTCTTCAAGTTACAAAAGCTCCATAAAATGAGTTAAACCTTTAAGTCGTTACTCTTGGTCTCCATGAGTTTAAATTTGTATGATAAAAAATAAATTTACTAGGTTGAAAACCTCAAAATAGGTGGTCTAGACAAATGAAAACAAAACTCACATGTTTTTATTGAAGTGTAAAGCGAATATGTTTTATTACTTCAAAATTACAAGAGTATTTATACATCAACAATAATAAGAAAAAATTAATATATCATCTTGTACACGCAGTCATAATGGATCCTCTATCTTTAACATGGTGACATATTTTGAAGTATGATTTGTGAAGTTGATATGTCAAGTAGTTTCTCTCAAAAACTAGGACATACTACACCAAAACATCTTTCTCCCCAAAGTTGAAATCCCCAAGGAAGAGATACTAAGTATGATTCGTCATCAAAGCCGTAACTACAGAGCAGGATGCACTAAGTGTGATTCATCGCCAAAGTCGTAACTACAGAGGAAGAAGCACAAAATATGGGTTATCACCAAAGACGCAACTCCAGAAAAAAAAAGGATGCACCAAGTGTGTTTGTCACCACCAAAGCCATAATTGCTTAAAAAATGCACTAAGTGTGGCTCACTACTATAAACCAAGATGCACCGAGTGGTTCCTCACTAATTTTGGATTACCTCTCATAATTTTTTTATTCGATATTGAGATTGTTTTGAATCTATACAAAAAATAATTAAAAAGGTGATGCGTCTTACAGTGCCAATAGCACGAAGCTTCAAAATCGACATGGTGAAAAGTGTAGCAAGTACTCTCGCGCATGTTATGTTGACTACGATCCTACTGGCTTAAAAGATTTATATTTTTTTTTCTCCATGTGGATGATGGCAGAAATCTCAATCAATACAAAAATCAATATGTGGCTCTTCGAAGAAAACACAGAGAAGTGAACCCACGAAGGTTGTCCAAAGTCACACAAAAATTGATTGTGTAGCTAACTTTACAAAAATTAACTTTGGTTCTTTGATAAGGAATTTGATTTTAACCTTTGGAGATGTTGTAGACATTGAACTCTATTTTCTACAAAATCAAGTAGTTCGCCATTCAGATGCTCATACACCAATATACGGACATTTTGGTGAGACTCCAAAATCTGTAAAAAAATTAATGAAAGATCAGGAGACCAACTTCAAAAATTGTTTTTCGTCAATTAATAAGGATTTTGGATTTCATTTTTTGATATGTTGTAGAACTAAAAGTCTACTTTCTATGGAATCAAGTTGCTCGTTATTCGGACACTCCTACACCAAGATATAGACGTTTTGATGAGACTCCATAAAGTTGTAAAAAAAATCATATCTGGAGAAGCAAAATCAAAAATTAATTTCCGACAATTGAGAAGGATTTTGACTTTAATCTTCGGATATGTTGTAGGTTTATGAGTCTAGTTTCTGTAAAATTAAACGGATCATGATTTTAATATTTCTATAATAAGATATGAATTTTCTACCGCAGGTATGCTGTGCAAAAAAAAAAGTGACAAAAATTAGAAAATAAATATTACCTAATGGAGATGGATCTGATCGAGCTTGACGATGCCGCAAATTGAAAATTAGCCTCCATGGGAGTATGAATATTTATAAATATTAAAAATGCATAAATTATTTTCCTACAAATTATGGAAAATCCATAATTGAAATCAAATTATGGTAAATTTTCCTAGGAACCAAATTATGGAAAATTCTATAGAATTCAAATTATGAAAAATTACATAAGAATCAAGTTATGAAAAATTTCATTGGATGGTAAATTTTCCTTTGAATCAAATTATGGAAAATTCCATAGGATTCAAGTTATGAAAAATCCATATTTGAAATCAAATCATGGTAAATTTTCCTATGAACCAAATTATAAAAAATTTCATTGAAGTCAAATTATGAAAAATCTCCATGGAATCAAATATGGAAAGTTTTGAAAAACTTCCTAAAAAATAATGAAATATTTGATTGATGAATACTTCATGCCTTGTCTTTAAAGGTTTGACAAGTCAATCACTTTGACAAGCCCTGAAGTAGGGGACATTTGTAGACTGTGAAATTTTATTGATCAGTCCATATTAAATATGGATTAAATCTTAAATTCATGATACATTGACCAAGTCAAATTATTTGTTAATGAGGTTGGATTAATATTTAAGTTAAGATTATATGACTTAAATAAAGTCCAAATTATATTTGAGTCAGTCCATTAAATTGAAAAGACAAGTCCAACTCATGTTCTTCAAGCCCAAGGTCTTCTAAAATTAATTGAAGATCAGGATACCCCAAAACCCTAACTTACAACTATATAAAGGGGTCTTCATAAGACTAAAAAAAGGAACCAAAAAAAGAAAAAAAGGAACAAGAGGAACAAGAAGAAGAAGAGAAATACATAGAAAAGTTATGTTCTTCAGTGGTGATCCGCAAGTCTTCCGCATACAAAGGAGTTTTGTCTCCAAGTTGTAAGCCGCAAGTTCCCATATTTCTGTGATTGTGATTAAAACTTGGCTCAACATTCGTAAAGAAGTTTCAACAAATATTTCTTCGATTCAAGAACAAAGCAAAACTCTCGAGTTGAAGATCGTGAGGAGAAGAATCAGAAGATTATGTCTTTTTTATTAGATTTTATGAGGATTGTAACCTTCGCACAAATTCTTGAAATATAAATATTATTGTTTGCTTCTATTTTTCTTTTCTTGATTGTTATTTTTCAGGAACAAAACTTAATTGCTTACAATTATAAAATAAATTATAATGAAAATGATCATAAATTTAAAGTACTAAATCGTGCTAAAATAAGTATAATAAGTACTTATTAATTACATGAGTAAATATTAAAGAACAATTAAAATTATTTTATATATTTTAATTTTCTAAACTAATGTAAAACTAAAGAATAAATATTTATTATTATTGTCATTCTTAGTGTTGAATTAATTTTTTTTTTGCTTGCATTAGTATTTGTTTTATTTTTGATTTGAGTTTTACCAGAGTTATTAATATGAAAATGTTACCTCTATATATACTATATTTAGAAAATATTTATTATTTATAGTTATATATTTTTAATACATGTATTATCCACTTTTAATACATAGTTCAGATTTTTTAATAAAAATAAACCTAATTTTAATACATAATTCAAAAATTTTATCAAAACAAATCTAATACATTTTAAAACACTTATAATACGTCTATATTGCATGCAATTTTTTATTTTGCATAGTGTAATTTCATCTATATTACATGCCTAATTCATTTTTAACACATAATCTATTTTCTTACCAAAATAAATATAATATATTTATAATACATATATTACATATGTAATTCACTTTCAAAAATATAATTATCTCTACTAATATTTATGGACTATAACTTTTATTAAACCATCCAAAATTC
>JBCEWC010010908.1:0-17195 GCA_038996855.1 Solanum aculeatissimum
TGAATCAAGTCCCACATACCTTAATCCAAGCAAACAACCAACAAGATCAACCCTAGTCAAGTCTTCTTCCCCAAATTATACAAGCTAGCCTCAATGGATGTCAAGAGAGCCTTAGGATTTTAAGAGAAAGTGTAGGAGAGTTTGAATGGATGAAAGAGGGTTTAGGGTATTATTTAGGGGTTTAGGATCCCTTAAGGGACTAAAAGGGGGCTTAGGGAAATGTTAAATCACGAAAATACCATTAATAAACAGGAACTTTTCACTGCACACAACGCCCAAACGACAGCTACAGTTCCGTCAAGTTGTCTCACGGACCGTTCAACTGACTGTCCAGTTGTACTTAGCCAAATTCTTCAACGCAAACTGTCGGAGGATTTTCTGTTATACTTCACGAACCCATAAACAGTCCGTTCAAGGTGAGACGTCTCGTGAAAGGCACCGTCAAGCCTCCCTTAACCTCAAAATCCTCATCCAAGCCTTGGCCTAGCCACTGTCCACCTTCACGGGATAGTGTACGGCTCGTCAACACTCACACGAGCTTTTCAAGGCTTTATCAGTCCGTGCAAATTTCCTTGGACATTTTTCTAAGCTTATCTCCAATGGCTTCTGAATTTTAGACAGTCTCACTGTTTTGGACATATCTCCCTCATTCGATATCCAAATTGAGTGAAACCACTTGTGTTCCAAATCTAACCCAATGAGCTTCAATTTGATACATGGTAGCTCACATGATTCATCCCACATTAAAAGTAATGCTAGTTTGAAGTACACTGCCGAAACTTTCCCTCTAGGCCACTTACTAGCCCAATTTGCATTCAGCAACTTAAACTCAACCCGTGGCCACAAAAACTCAACCATGGCTTGTAGTACATCGTAGAATTCCAACCATAAGTAGAGTTTGAAAATTTTCAGGTTGTTACATAAGGATTTGTTCTATGTATAAGGTTAACATTCTAGAAGTCGAGTCAACGAGATGGTGGGGTTTACGGGAAGTGTGAAGTATCAAGGGTCGTGAACTAATCCGTGTGACATTTATATCCAACAGCCAAGGCTTTGGGCCAAGTGAGGCTCCATCTACCCCATAGTCCATGTGAAGTCTCTTGGCTCGTGAGACGGTCCATATGGTTGCGGAAGGATAATTTTTCTAAGTATGGGATTACCATCTCAAGTTTTTGTCGATGAGTTATTCTTCAAGTGTAGTTTCATGGGGGAAGCTCACGGTTCGTGTGACCGCTCATAGTCCGTGTAGTTGACTGTGTGGGTGTCGTCCTAGTTATTCCTATCTATTTTAGTTATGATTCATTGGCCTCAAGTGTAACCTCACGGTGGAGCTCACAGATCGTGAGTCACTACACGATCCATGTAGTTGACCTTGTAAGTGACATTTCCAGTTTTTCTTAATCATTCTATTAATGGTTTTTAATTGTAATTTTTAGTTATTCCTTAGGAATTTTAGTCTTCCTAAGCTCTCCTAAACCCCTGCAGTAGCCTTTACACTCTCACTCAATTCAAAATCCTTTCAAACACTTTGATTATTTTTGAACTTTCTCTTCCAAAGGCTCTTTTCCTAGTGTTGCTTGAAGGTTGGAATTGGAATTCAAAGGAGTCTTCTTCTTCAATCTCTCTTCTCTGTAAAGCTTCTTGATTATCAAGGTATGTGGGTATTTATTCATGGCTCCTTTCAACCATGAAGCCCCAAATGAATTTCTTGAATTATTTTTATGAATTATGCTTACATTGAAATTGGGTCTTTAAATTTATGAATGATTTAATTAAATTGAAGTATGGGTTGTAATTTATTGCAGATTTTAAAGTGAATTAAGCCCTAATTTATTGAATTCCATTGGATTTATGAAGGTTCACTTATGAATGTCCCTTTAAGCTTTAAATATATGCATGACTTATGTTACTTGAGTTTTAATTGTTGATTTAACTTTGAATTTCATAATGATTCTTCTTATTACGAGTTTAATTTATAAATTCTAATTGCCCTAGCTACTCTCATCATCATTCATGGCATTTACATTCATAAGCATGAATTTTATGAAGCTTTTGATGTGGGCTAAGTCCCAAAAATGTTTATGACTTTGATTTTGAACAAGTATGGGTTATGACAAGAATGTGATCACATAATGTCTATGATTTGGCTCTTTGAGCAATTATGGGTGTTCACACCATTATGATTTGATATGTATGGAGCTACTCCTATATATGAAAGTATGACATGAAAATGTATTTGGCTTTTTAGCCCAATGAAGTATGTCTATGAAATGTGTTTGACTTTTTTGCCACATATGCATGAATGTGAAGTAAGTGATTTAGCCTTTAAGTCTACATGTACATGGTTTGATTTAAAAGTACTTATCCTTCATTTAAAAGAACGAATATGTATATGTATTCTTGTGAGATGATGACTTAGCATCGAATGGGATTAGAGTAGTAAGTGGGCTATCCTCAAGGGTCCCACACTTTTCTCTTGAACTATGTGCCATCATAGGTATATGGTAACCCTTACCAAAATAATCGGGTCGTAAGGTATGGTTACAATAGGATATGATATGATATGGAAATCCTTCTGAAATAATTGGGTCGTAAGGAAGATGGCCATCATACCGAAATGATTGGGTCATAAGGTGTGGTGTAGATTACCTTTGGCAAGTAATGTTTTCTCATCCGATGGGAGGCCTCATCGGGAGAATTCATGTTGTAACTCATATGGGTTTTAGATGTTGGTTAAGGTCACATCCCCTCTATATATGTAATGTATTTTGGCATGGCATGCATCATGGATTTCATGGCATGTTGACCCACCTTCCTGTATCTTATGTTTTGTTATGTCTTTTCTATCTTATGACTTGAGTATGAGCCCGAGTTATGTCAAGGCCCCTATCTTATTCTATGTAGAGGCATTGGTGGGCATATCATATTCTATTGTACGCCCGTAATATATGCTTGTTTTAGATGCTATGACTATATTACATTTTGACAATGATTATGCTTATGCTATCTTGATATGTTACGAGGACAATGTGATCATGCAGAAAGTCCTAAGTCCCTCCTTGCCCCCATAGCTTGAGTCCTACTTACCCGTCCTATAGAACGTACCTTCTATGTGTTACGTGATTTATGCAAATCCCTTCCCCGATGACATCCCCATAGCTTAAGTCTAAAGCCCTGTAATTCCTTAGATTTATGTGTTTCTTGATATATTACGTGCTTCCAAACTAAGGATGTGTAAATTGATACTAAGATGTCTTGATTGAGGGCTCTCAGGTTTTCATTCGTCATGTCACATCTAGGCCCTACTTTTGGGTCGTGACAAAGATGGTATCAGAGCACTAGATTTACAAATGATCCTCAGAGTCCAACATGTCGCTTCAAGTTGAATTTTATTGATGGACGTGATGCGCGCCATAGATATGAATGAAGGGCTATGATGATATTTTTGTAATTGTCTCACTTTATTATTTCTTATGTCTTGCTATGAACTGTTTATTAAGTTTTCATAAATTATGGGTATTCTTGTCACTCTTTCACAAGATGCCTCCACGAAGAGCTCATCTACCTAGACAGGCCCTAGCTTACAAGGAATAAGTCCCTCAAGAGCCTATGGAGGAACAAGTGACTTATGCTGAATTCCAAAATATTGTTTCTTTGTTGGCTCAAGTGGTGACTAATCAGGCTGGCTAATCCCACTCATAGACAAACTCCAACCTCTAAGGTGAGAGACTTCACTCGAATGAATCATCTGGAGTTCTTTGGTTTAAAGGTCGATGAGGATGCCCAGGACTTTATTGATAAGCTTACTAAAGTGTTGAATGTCATGGGTGCGAGTTCTGAAGAGAAAGCTGAATATGTTGCTTATCAGTTGAAAGATGTGGCTCAGGTTTTGTAAAATCAATGGCTAGTTGAGAGGGTTGCTAATGTAAAGGTAGATTGGGATGAGATCAAGTTAGCTTTTCTAGATCGATTCTTTCCTCTTGAACATAGGGAGGCCAAGATGACCGAATTCACTAATCTCAAGTAAGGTGGCATGACTGTGAGGGACTATTCTCTCAAGTTCAGATAGCTCTCAAAGTATACTCCCATGCTAGTGGCTGATCCCCGTGCAAGGATGCACAAATTTATTTTTGGGGTCTCTGATTTGGTAGTAAAGGAATATCGCACCGCTATGCTTATTTGGGAGATTGATATTTCTAACCTTATGACTTATGTTGAATAGATTGAGGGGGAGAAACTCAAGGATAGGAATGAAAATTATTTTAAGAAGGGCCAGTATGATGGTGGGTTCCTTAACTCTAAGAGTTGTGGTAGGAGTGGTTACTTTCAACATGGCCAAAGTTCTAATGTAAGGTATGTCGATGCTAGGGTGCTTTCTCCTAAGGCACAGTTCGGGAGTGGGCCAACTTTTCCTCGATTTGATAAGTGTGGGAAGAACCATCTCAGGAAGTGTTGGAGGGATACAGGTTCTTGCTACGTGTATGGTGTCATGGGCCACAGGATCTCCGACTGTCGTAAGGTTTCTAAAAAGGGGCAAGGCCAAGAAGCCCTGGGTGTTCAAGTTCAATAAAGGGCTCCTCCAGGAAATGCTCCTATAACAATAGATTTTATGCTTTGCATGCACGCTTGGAGGTTGGGGAGGCTCCGAATGTGGTGACTGGTATGTTAAAATTTTTTGATTTTGATGCTTATGATTTTCTAGATCCAGGTGCAAATTTATATTTTGTGACTCCTTTGTTGACTATTAAATTCTATTTGAGTCCCAAAACTTTGAGGGATATTTATTTGGTTTATACTCTCGTGTGTGAGTCTATTATTGCCTAGAAAGTATATCAGGGTTGTCCTATTTTAGTCTTGCATAAAGTCTTTCCCGGTGACCTTTTAGATCTTGAAAAGTTTGACTTCAATATTATTCTTGGGATGGATTGGTTGCATGTGTTGTATGCCTCGGTTGATTGTAGGACTAGACAAGTCAGATTTCAGATTTCTAATGAGCTGGTTTTTGAGTGGAAGGGTAGTGACACCATGGTTAAAGGTTGGTTTGTTTCCTATCTCAAAACTCGGAAGATGATTTCTAAGGGGTGCATCTATCATATTGTAAGTGTTAGAGATGTGGAGACCGAGCCACCTATTCTCGAATCGGTTCTGGTGGTCAATGAATTCCCCTATGTGTTTCTCGAAGATTTGTGTGGTATTCCTCCCGATTAGAGAGTTAGATTTTGGCATAGACATACTTTAAGATACTCAACCTATTTCCATCCCTTCTTACGATATGGCCCCGACTAAACTAAATAAGTTGAAGGATCAGTTGAAAGACTTGTTGGAGAAGGGCTTTATCAGGCCAAGTATTTTAACTTAGGGTACTCCCGTGTTGTTTGTAAGGAAGAAGGATGGGTCGCTTCGGATATATATTGATTATCGACAATTGAACAAGGTGACCATCAAGAATAAGTAACAGAATAGATGACTTATTTGATCAACTTCAAGGAGCCACTCATTTCTCAAAGATAGATCTTAATTTGGGTTACCATCAGTTGAAGGTAAGGGAGTCTGATATTCCTAAGATAGCTTTATGAACCCGGTATGGGTATTTTGAATTTGGGGTAATGTCATTTGTTAGACCAATGCCCCGATGGTGTTTATGGATCTTATAAATCAAGTTTTTAAGCCTTTCCTTAAAAGTCTTATGGTTTTCTTCATCGATGATATCCTGATTTACTACCAAAATAAGCGAGAGTATATGGACAAATTGAGGTTAGTGCTCTAGACCTTGAGGGAGAAGAAGTTGTTCACAAAGTTTAGTAAATGTGAATTCTAGTTAGGAGTAGTTGCTTTTCTTGGTCATGTGATATTCGGTGAGGGTATTAAGGTTGATCCCAAGAAGACTTAAACGGTAAGGAATTGGCCTAGACTGTTGACCCCTTCTGATATTCGAAGTTTCATTGGGTTGGCTGGTTATTATCGGAGGTTTATTGAGGGATTCCCTTCCATCACATCCCCATTGACTAAGTTCACTCAAAATAAAGACAAGTTTGTGTGGTCGAATGAGTGTGAGAAGAGTTTTCAGGGTTTGAAGGACCGACTTATGTCGGCCCTTGTTTTGACTTTACCAAATGGACTAGATGGGTTTGTGGTGTATTGTGATATCTCTTGGATTGGATTGGGGTGTGTACTTATGCAATATGGTAAGGTGATAGCTTATGCATCTCGACAACTAAAAGTGCATGAACGAAACTACCCGACCCATAATCTTGAGTTGACGGCGGTGGTGTTCGCTTTAAAGATTTGGAGGTATTACTTATATGGAGTTCATGTAGATGTTTTCACCGATCATAAGAGTTTTCAATATGTGTTCACCAAAAGAGATCTTAAGTTGAGACAAAGGAGATGGTTCGAACTACTCAAGGACTATGACATGAGTGTCCTATATTATCCTAGCAAGGTGAATGTCATAGTAGATGCCCTTAGTCGACTAACTATGGAAAGTGTGTCTCATGTTGATGAAAGAAAGAAAGAGCTGACGAGGGATGTGCACCGTCTGGCTAGGTTGGGTGTTAGATTGACTGACTCCGATGATGGTGGTATTCTTGTTCAAAATGGGTTTGAGTCTTCTGTGGTTGTTGATTTCAAGGTAAAACAAGATTTGGATTCTTCTTTTGTTGAATTGCAAAAGTTAGTTGACGAAACGAAGATAGAGATTTTCTCCAAAGGGAGAGATGGGGTGCTACAGTACCAAAACTGATTATGCGTACTAGATGTCGATGAACTTAGGGAGGTTATCATGAGCGAGGCCCACAACTCCCAATATTCTATTCATTTAGGATCCACTAAGATGCATTGGGATTTGAGGGAAGTGTATTGGTGGCATGGAATGAAGAGCGACATAGCCAAGTTCGTGTACGAATGTCCGAATTGCAAAAAAGTAAAGGTAAAACACCAAAGGCTTGGTGGTTTGGCTCAAGATATTGAGATTTTTACTTGGAAGTGGGAAGATTTAAATATGGATTTTGTAGTTGGGTTGCCCCATACTCATAGACAATTTGATTCCCTATGGATTATTATTGATCGGATGACCAAGTCGGCTCACTTTTTATCGGTCAAGACTACTTACAATGCTGAAGATTGTGCTAAATTATATATCTAGGAATTGGTAAGGTTGCATGGCATACCTATGTCTATCATATTGGATTGTGGTGCACAATTTACTTCTCACTTTTGGAGATCATTTCAAAGAGGTCTTGGCACTAAAGTTAAGTTGAGCACCGCTTTCAACCCTCAAACCGATGGGCAAGCCGAGAGGAAAATTCAAACTTTGGAGGACATGTTGAGGGATTGTGTGTTGGAGTTGAAACGAAATTGGGATGATCATCTACCGCTCATTGAGTTCGCCTATAACAGTAGCTTTCATGCTAGCATTAGCATGGCCCCATTTGAAGCTTTGTACGATACGAGGTATAGATCCCTAGTGGGATGGTTTCAATTCGATGAGATAGCATTGATAGGCCCGGACTTGGTAGTTGAAGCCATAGATAAAGATGAAGAGGATTAGAGAAAGGTTTAAGACGGCTCATAGTCGTCAAAAGTCTAACTCGGATATTAGAAAAAAAGACCTTGAATTTCATATGGCTAATTGGGTTTATGTAAAGGTGTCGCCTATGAAGGGTTTTATGCATTTCGGTAAAATAGGTAAGTTGTATCCTCGGTATGTCAGTCCATATATAATTTTTGAACCGGTTGGCTATGTGGCTTATAGATTGGATTTGCCTTCAGATATGAGTTCTATTCACCAAGTGTTTCATTTATCGATGTTAAGGAAGTTGCTTGGTGACCCTAAGAAGCTTGTACCTTTGGAGGGTGTTACGGTTGAGGAGAACTTGACTTATGAAGAAGTGTCGGTCAAAATCATGGACAAATAAGTGAAGTGGTTTCGCAACAAGGAGGTGGTTTCGGTTAAGGTGCTTTGGAGGAACCAACATTTGGAGAGTGCTACATTGGAAGCGGATTCAGACACGATGAAGTGATATCCCTATCATTTCCAATCTACTCAAGCCTAAGGTTTTAGGTTCTATCCTTTCCAAATGGTCCTAACTCTTTCCTTCTTGAGTTTTCATGGCATTACATGCATACATGTGCACGAATGATTTAAATAATATTTTTACATAAATTTTAAATGACTTTATGATTTACAAATGATGAATTCTACATTATGTTTGATGTTGAAATATTTCTTGTTTAAGTCAAGCCTTTCAAGCCTTATTCTAGCCCATTAGAGGACATATGTTCCCAAGTGGAAGATGATGTAATAACCTGGAGAATTTTGAACCTTGTGATGTTGATTGAGGTCTGATTTAGACCTACCATGATTGATTCATGAGCTTTACGAGTCTCTCTTGAATGGTCATAATCAAGGAAATCACATTGGTTAAGTTTTACTTGACATCTTATGGGAGTACATACTTTAAATAGCCATATATCTTAGCACAGATGGAACTGGGAGGGACATTACCTATCAAATTAAAGATCTATGAGTTATCTTTCTAATGCATATGGTTTCACCTGATTCGGAGCTAGGATGAAGAAGTTATATCCTTTATGGTGAGACTGTCGGCGCTGGGATTCCTTTCTGGAAAGTTGTCTAAGGCACTGCCTCACGGTAGTTTCACGGGCCGTGTGTCACCTCATGGTCTGTGGGGAAGGCCTTGTGGCCTCTCATGAGGCGTGGTAAGGTGTTTTGGGGCAGCCTTGACCTAAGGATTGGTTCTATGTATAAGGTTAACGTTCCGGAAATTGCGTCAACGAGATGCCGGGGTTCACGGGACGTATGAAGTCTCAAGGGTCGTCAACCAATCAATGTGAATTTTCCAGCTAACAGCCAAGGATCTGGACCAAGTGAGGCTCCATGGACCACCCGATGGTCCGTGTGAAGTCTCACGGCTCATGAGACGGTCCGTATGTTGCGGGAGGAAAATTTTTCTAAGTTCGGGATTACCGTCTCGAGTTTTCATCGATGAGTTATTCTTGAAGTGTAGCTTCACGAGGGTAGATCACAGTTCGTGTGACCCCTCATGGTATAGCTCACAGGTCGTGAGTCACTATATGGTCCATGTAGCTGACCTTGTAAGTGACATTTCTAGTTTTTCTTACTCGTTCCATTAATGGTTTAATTATAATTTTTAGTTATTCCTAAGGAAAATTTAGTCTTCCTAAGCACTCCTGAACCCATGAAGTAGCCTTTGCACTTTCATTCAATTCAAAATCCTTTCAAACACTTGGATTATTTTTAAACTCTCTCTTCCAAAGGATCTCTTCCTAGTGTTACTTCAAGGTTGGAATTAGAATTAAAATGAGTCTTCTTCTTCAAACATTCTTCTTGTTAAAGCTTCATGATTATCTAGGTATGTGGGAATTTATTCATAGCTCCTTTTAACAATGAATCCCCAAATGAATTTCTTCGATTATTTTGATGAACTTATGCTTACTTTGAAATTGGGTCTTTAAATTTATGAATGATTTAATTAAATTGAAGTAGGGGTTGTATATTATTGTTGATTTTAAAGTGAATTAAGCCCTAATTTCTTGAATTCCATTGGATTTATAAAGGTTCACTTATGTATGTCTATATAAGCTTTAAATCTATGCATGGGTTCTGCTAATTGAGTTTTAATTGTTGATTTAACTTGAAATTTCATAAGGATTCTTCTAATTATTAGTTTAATTTATGAATTCTAATTGCCCATGCTACTCTCATCATCATTCATGGCATTTGCATTCATTAGCATGGATTTTATAAAGCTTTTGATATGGGCTAAGTCCCAAATATGTTTATGACTATGATTTGAACAAGTATGGATTATGACAAGAATGTGATCACATAATATCTATGATTTGTCTCTTTGAGAAATTATGGGTGTTTACACCATTATGATTTGATATGTATGGAGCTACTCCTATGTATGAAAGTATGACATGAAATCGTATTTGGCTTTTTAACCTAATGAAGTATGACTATGAAATGTGTTTGACTTTTAAGTCACGTATGCATGAATGTGAAGTAAGGGATTTAGTCTTTATGCCTACATGTGAATGGTTTGATTTCAAAGTACTTATCCTACATTTGAAAGCATGTATATGTATGTGTGTTCTTGTGGGATGGTGACTTAGCACCAAATGGGATTGGAGTAGTAAGTGGACTATCCCCAAGGGTCCTACTCTTTTCTGGAACTATGTGCCAGTATAGGTATATGGCAACCCTTACTGAAATGACCGAGTCATAAGATACGATTATAATATGATATGGAAATCCTTCTGAAATGACCAGGTCGTATGGAAGGTGGCCATCACACCGAAGTGATCGGGTCGTAAGTGGTAGTGTAGATTACCTTTGGCAAGTAATCTTCTCTCATTCGATGGGAGGCCTCATCGAATAAATTCATGATGTCAGTCAAATGGGTTTGAGATGTCGGTTAAGGTTGCATGCCCTCTATAAATGTAAAATATTTTGGCATGGAATGCATCATGGATTTCATGGCATATTAATATATTATTCTTTCTTATACTCTTCTTTCTATATATGTTTCCTTGTCATCTAACTTGTTTTGTAGGTTCATGTTCATATGCATTGCATGCCCGCATACTTAGTGCATTATATGTGCTAACCCATTTTCTTTATCTACATGATCTAACCATATAGGGGCTACAGACGATATCTATCCACCTTTGAACGCTTAGTTTGGTGATCTTGGATTATTGCTAGTGGTGAGCCCTTTACTTCAAGGGCAAAACCCACCTTCCTTCATATTGCATTTTGTTATGTCTTGTCTATCTTATCTTATGACTTGAGGGTGATCCCGACTTATGTTGTGACCCCCGTTTTATTTTATGTAGAGGCATTGTTGGACATATTAGATTCTATTGTATGCCCGTATTATATGGTTTTTTGAGATGCTATGACTATATCATGCCTTAACTA
Organism: Solanum aculeatissimum; assembly: GCA_038996855.1. Taxonomy (NCBI): domain Eukaryota; kingdom Viridiplantae; phylum Streptophyta; class Magnoliopsida; order Solanales; family Solanaceae; genus Solanum; species Solanum aculeatissimum. The sequence goes on from JBCEWC010010908.1 coordinate 10,970, forward strand.
CAATTATGTTTATGTTATTATGACTCAATTTAATGGGAATACGCTTATGTGAAAAGTCACAAGTCCCTCCTTGCCCCCATAGCTTGAGTCATACTTACCCGCCCCATAGAATGTATTTGTTATTTGCTACGTGATTCATGCAAATCCCTTCCCCGATGCATCCGCATAGCTTGAGTTCAAAGACCCATAATTCATTAGATTTATATATTACTTGTTATATTACACGCTTCCAAACCAATGATGTGTAAATTGAGGCTAAGATGGCTTGATTGAGGGCTCTTGGGTTCTCATTCGCCATGTCACATCTAGGCCCTACTCATGGGTCGTGACAAAGATGGTATCAGAGCACTAGGTTTATAAATGATCCTCAGACTCCAACATACCACGTCAAGTAGAGTCTTATTGTCCCTTATGTTGTGCTATGAAACATTTCTTGAAATATTCTAACTTTGACGATGTCCGAATGTTTGACCTATTTTAATTCACCGCTATCATATGGCACCGACTGAATTGAAGGAGTTGAAGGACCAATTGAAAGACTTGTTGGAGAAAGGCTTTATTTGGCCAAACATTCCACCTTGGGGTGCTTCTGTATTGTTGTAATGAAGAAGGACGGGTAACTATGGATAAGTATTGACTATTTGTAATTAAACAAGGTAACCGTTAAGAATAAGTACATGTTACCTAGAATCGATGAATTTTTTAAGCAATTTCAAGGGGGATCTAGTGAGATAGGTTCACCATTTGGCTAGATTGGGGGTCTGACTGGCAGACTCCACTGATGGTGGTATTCATGTTCAAAGGGGATTCGAATCTTCTGTGGTTGTGGATGTCAAGGCAAATCAAAATTTATACCCATCTTGGTTGAATTAAAGAAGTTGGTTGTTGAAAAGAAGATTGGAGTTTTCTCCCAATGGGGAGATGGTGTGCTACGGTATCAAAATTGGTTGTGTGTTCTGGATGTTTATAGCATTAGAGGGGTGATCATGAATAAGGCCCACAACTCCCAATATTCTATTCATCCAAGATCCACTAAGATGCATCAGGATTTGAGAGGGGTGTATTGGTGGCATGGTATGAAGAAAGACATAGCCAAGTTTGTGTCGGAGTGTCTGAATTGCCAACAAGTGAAGGTAGAACACAAAATGCCTAGTGGTTTAGCTCAAGATATCAAGACTCTTACTTGGAAGTGGGAAGATATAAATATGGATTTTATTATCAGGTTGCCCCGTATGTGCAAGCAATTTGATTCTATATGGATCATTGTTGATTAAATGACAAAGTCGGCTTATTTCTACCCGTCAAGCTACTTATAATGCCAGAGATTATGCTAATTTGTATATTTGAGAATTGGTGAGGTTTCATGGTGTGCCTATATCTATCATATCAAATTGTAGTGCTTAATTTACTTCTTATTTTAGAGGGTCATTCTAAAGAGGCCTTGGTACTAAGGTGAAGTTGAGTACCATTTATCATTCCCAAACTGATGGTCAAGCCAAAAGGACAATTCATACTTTGAAGGACATGTTGAGGGCTTATGTGTTAGAATTCAAGATAAATTGGGATAATCACCTACCGCTCATTGAGTTTACTTATAACAATAGTTTCTATGCTAGAATCATAATGGCATCGTGCGAGGCTTTGTATGGAAGAAGGTGTAGGTCCCAAGTTGGATGGCTTGAGTGAGGAGAAATGGCCTTCATAGGCCCGAATTTGGTGGTTGAAGTTATGAAAAGGTGAACTTGATTAGAGAAATGTTGAGAATAGCTCAAAGTTTCCAAAAGTCTTATTCGGATGTTAGGAAGAGAGACATTGAGTTTCATATGGGAATCTATGGAAAAGGTGAAGTTGATTAGAGAAATGTTGAGAATGGCTCAAAGTCGCCAAAAGTCTTATTCGGATGTTAGGAAGAGAGACATTGAATTTCATATGGGTGATTGGGTTTATATGAAGGTTTCACCTATGAAAGGTATTATGCATTTTGGTAAAATGGGTAAGTTGTGTCCTCAATATGTCAGGCCATATGAGGTTGTTGAGCGGGTTGGAAATATGGCTTATAGATTAGAGTTGCCTTCGGATATGAGTTTTATTCATCCGGTTCTCCATGTGTCAATGTTGAGGAACTTGGTTGGTGATCCAAGGCAATTGTACCTTATGAGGGTGTTACGGTTGAGCAGAATTTGACTTATGAGCAGGTACTAGTTGAAATCTTGGATAGACAAGTAAAGTGGTTTTGCAATAAGGAGGTGGATTCGGTTAAGGTGCTTTGAGTATCTCAACATGTAGAGAGTGCTACATAGGAAGTGGAGTCAGGCATGATGAGGCGATATCCCTATCTCTTCCAATCTACTCAAGCCTAAGGTACTAGGTTCTTTCCATTCCAAATGGTCCTAATTCCTTACCTCTTGAATCTCATGACATGACATGCATACATGCAAAAGAAAATGATTTAAAGATATTTTGAATGACTTGATAATGATTTGAAATGAGTGTTAATGACTTGAAATTTTCAAGAAATTGTCTATGCATTTGGTTTACTTGTTAAGATGTTTCTTGTTTAAATCTAGCCTTCCAAGTCTTTTTCTAGCCCATTCGAGGACAAATGTTCCCAAGGGGGAGATGATGTAACAACCTAAATTTTTTAGAACCTTGTGAAATTGATTAAGCTCTGATTTAAAACTACCATGGTTCGTTATTGATCTTCATGAGTCTCTCATGGATGGTCACATTCAAAGAAGTCACATTGGTTAAGTTTTACATGACGTCTTGTGAAAGTTTTGGATTTAAATGGTCATAACTCTTAGAACAAGTAGAACTGGGATGGCCATGACCTATGAAATAAACGCTCTTTGAGTTATTTTTCCAACGCACTTGATTTCACTTGATTCAGAGTTTGAATGAAGACGTTATGATATTTTTCGTGGTACTGCCTGCACAAGGATCCTTTCCTGGAAATTTGACCAAGGAACAGTCCCATGGTGACATTCACGGACCGTGTGCCACTTTATGGTCCGTGAAGTGGTTTGTGTGAACTCTAAAGAGGCGTGGTAAGGTGTTTTGGGATGTCCTTGACCCAAGGGTAGGTTCTAAGTATGAAATTACCGTTCCAAAAGCTTGCGTTATGTTGACAAGGGGCCAAACGGCCCGTGGAGCCTTGGACGGCTCGTGAGGCTACTGATCGTGTAAGACTTGACTAGTTCATGACCAAGGCAAGACACACGGACCAATGGACAGTTCCTGAGCCATCACACGGCCCCTGAAGGTGGCCGTCAAAGTGTTAGTGTGAAACATTTTCTAAGTATGGAATCTCACATGAACCATTAGAAGGCTCAAATTTAGCTGGTCATATCTCTTAGCATAAGAAGAACTGGTGGCCCATTACATATCAAATTGAAGCTCTTTGAATTAGCTTTCCAACAAAACTAGTTTCACTCAATTCCAAGTTCATAGCAAGAAGTTTACCCATTTTCGTAGGGACTACCTGGGCTGAGTCAGTGAGACTCATGACCCGTGAAACTAACCGTTAGAGCTTCGGGTTAAAAGTCCAAGTTGCATTTTATAGAGGTATTTTTAATAATTTGACCCATTTCCAAGGTCTTTTATGACCTTTAAACCTATCCTAAGCCCCAAATAAGATTATACACTCTCACTTACTCTCATTCCTAATTCAAATTCAAATCCTAAAATATTCTCTACTAATCTTGAGGTTGAAGATTCAATTGGGGATTTACGGATGACTTTCTTCTTCTCAATTCAATTCCTTCATCATTCTTCTCTCTAAAGCTTCTTGATTATCAAGGTATGTGGGAATTTATTCATGGCTCTTTTAAACCATGAATCCCCAAATGAATTTCTTATTTTGATTTTATAAAATTATGCTTACTTTGAAATTGGGTCTTTAAATTCATGAATGATTTAATTAAATTGAAGTATGGCCTATATTTAATTATTGATTTTAAAGTGAATTAAGACCTAATTTGTTTAATTCTATTGGATTTAAGAAGGTTCAATTATGCATATCCCTTTAAACTTTAAGACTATGAATGGGTAATGTTAATTGAGTTTCAATTGTTGATTTCACTTTTAATTATAAATTGTCCCTTGCATTTGATACTTGAACTTGTGTTTGTCTTTTTAGCTTAAATATGAAAAGACTTGAATTACGTTTTGGCTTTTTAGCGGAACCTTGCATTGCATTGATTGGAAAGTACTTATCCTTCTTCTGAAAGAATGTATACGAATATGTATTCTTGTGGAATTACGATCGAGCACCGAATGAGATTAGAGTAGTAAGTGGGTTATATCTAAGGGTCCCACTCCTTTCTCTTGAACTATGTTCCAGCATAGGTATTTTGATATGATTTGATTTGAAAATCCTTCTGAAAAGACCAGGTCGTAAGGAAGGTGTCCATCACACTGAAAAGACTGGGTCATAAGGTGTGGTGTGACTAACTTTGGCAAGTATTCACCCTAATCTCGATGTGGGGCTTGACATCGAGAGTTCATGTATTGGCTCACATGTATTTTGATGTCGATTATGTCTCATCCCCTTTACGATGAGCATCATGACACTTCATGCATCATGGACTTTATGACATATTGATATACTATTATTTCCTATATTCCCCTTCTATATATATGTGTTCTTGTCACCTAACTTGTTTTGTAGGTTCATGTTCATATGCATTGCATGCCCATATACTTAGTGCATTATATGTCCTAACCCATACTCTATATCTACATGATCTAACCATGTAGGGGTCGGAGGCGATATCTATCCACCTTTGGATGCTTAGTTTTGTGATCTTGGATTGTTGCTAGTGGTAAGCCCTTTACTTCAAGGGAAAACTCCACCTTCCTCTATCTTATGTTTTGTTATGAATTGTTTATCTTATCTTATGACTTGAGGGTGATCTCGGGTTATATCGTGGTCCCTATCTTATTCTATGTAGAGGCATTGTTGAACATATCAGATTCTATTATACGCTTGTATTATATGGTTGTTTGAGATGCTATGACTATATCATGCCTTGACTACGATTATGTTTGAGTTATTATGACACTATTTAATAGGAATATGCTTATGTGGAAAGTCCCAAGTCCCTCCTTGCCCACATAGCTTGAGTCATACTTACCTGCCCCTTAGAACGTATTTGTTATGTGCTACGTGATTCATGCAAATCTGTAACAACCCAAATAATTTTGAACTTCGTAATGGTTGGTCAAGGTTAGTGTGGAACTGGTCATGGTTGAATTTTGGTAGCCATGTGTTGTATTCAAGTGGCCAGATTCAAGGAAATCATTTTGGTGGAAGGTTGTAAGGCCGTTTAGGCAATACTGACTTTAAGAGGGAATATCTTCTAATACAACGTGAACTGTGTGGGATAATATATTATAAAATTGAAGCTCTTTGAGTTTTATTCGCAACGCAAATAGTTTCACTCAATTCAAAATTGGGATCTGAAAGTTACGGCCCTGGCAGTAAGACTGCTAGTAATTGGAAGTATGCTGGAAAAGGGTTCCGGAATAGGGTTTAAGGGCTGGACAACGGACCGTTTGGTGGTCCACGGTCCGTGGAGGTGCTCGTGGGTTGGTCAAATGTGCTCCTAGGGGTTGGGGGATAATCCATGGACCAAGTGTGGTCCCATGGACCACTTCACCGTCTATGTGACCCTTCACGGCCTATGAGGGGTCCCGTGAAGTGATCCATAGAGTTTGTCAAGGTTTGGGGATGGACTCTGGACCAAGTGACGCTCCATGAACCAGTATACGGTCTGTGTGAAGCTACAAAGTCCATGAGTACCCTCGTGAGTTGGTCCAGAAAGTCCCTCGAGAGTTCAAGATGAAGTCGAGACCAAGTGAAATATCACGGATAGGTTCACGGTCCGTGAACCTATAGACGGCCACTGGAGGCCTTCCGTGAGTCACAGCTTTCAGTGATCTAGTCCATTTCATTAATGGTTAATTCATAATTTAATTAGATCCTATGCTCCTTTTAGCCTTTCTAAGGTCTCCTAACTCCCCTAAATCAAACTATAATACCCTCTAATTCATTCTATCACTCTTCAATTCACTCCAAAATTCTCTCAATCCCTGACCTCCATTGATGGAAGCTTGATGAAACTTGGGGAAAATCATCTTAGTTGCATAATCATCCAATTCTCTTGACTAATTTCAAGGTATGTGGGATTGATTCATGGATTCCCTTTCATCCATGAAGACCCAA